>JAIPRL010013394.1:0-10613 GCA_025469235.1 Pemphigus obesinymphae
TTTTATTAAATTATATTCATAATATATTAATATAAATGTAAAAATGAATACACTGTGTTATTTCTTGCAAAATTCTCATACGAATCGATATATCACATAAATTTTTGCCATATTCGCCCATCTTTGACGCCCGCGAAAAGCTCGTATCGCCAGAGTGTCGCTACAAGAAAAAAAGGGATGTGACATATCGATTCGTATAAGAATTTTCCAGGAAATATCATTGTGTATTCATTTTTACATTTATATAAATATAAGTATGACTACCTAAGGATAGATAAACTTGTATTTTTAAAATATAATTTAATGTTATCATAAGACCAATTTATATTTATTTCAAAACAAAATGTATTTTTTAACTATTATTGAGGAAGTTGGTTTTATAGAAGATTTGGAACGCAGTTTTTAATTTCCCGTAATATATATATACCTTCCCGTAATAATAATAATTTTTAGGCATCCATAATTTATAATTCTTAAATATAACTACTTAGTTGCATAACTAGTAATATAATATAGTCATGTCTTTATAGTTTATACGATTTATTATTTAAAAAACATTAAATTTAATAATTAAATATATATTATAGTAGGTCATGTGTAATTAATTAATTAATTTATAAGAGTCATAAATATAATTAAATAATATTTAAATGTGAAACAATGTATATTTAGATAAAAAATATTGTGATAATGCAAAAGAGATTTTTTAAGGTTTAATTTAATATATCACCCATTACTAAACACTTTTCAAGATTTTGACCGAATACAATATAATTGATGTTTCCAACAATATTTCAATATTAGTACGAATATTTGAGCGAAAGGAATTTCTGATAAGAAGTTGATTCTAGTTGAAAATTTGAAGAGGCCTGTTCTCGATTATTTTAAAATACAATCTTTTTATGTATGAATACGAGTTTTGGTTAGAAGGAATCGAATAAAATTCTAGAAAATTCGTTCTAGTTATTACTAGGTAGTCAAATTTTACTTTTTCAGTTGTTTATATGTATAGTAAATATAATTTAAATGTACATTGTGTGGTTATCTAAAGTAACCTAAAATTCTCGGCCTTATCTTGAATTTTTAAATATTTTTTCATCGTATTTTTTTATGTCATATTAGTACTGGTCCTTGCCCCTTTCTTTATTATTAAGACTGCACCTATTACAAAGGTATTAATCTTGCAAAGTGTGGTTTCAATAAATTGTAGTTCAATATGTTGTATAGCAATTGCTATAGACAGCCATGTATTGTAAGGCTAGTCACTCCGTAACCAAACGTGCATAAATGTTTGTACTTTAGGGGTAATATTATATTTGTGAAATCAAACATATTCCTTAAAAATATATTATTATGTATTATCATGAAATATTATAATTTACAATAGGTAAAATTAAGTCTATAGAAAACTGCATTATTTGAGAGATGTCGTCGAAAGAGTTATGGGGGAGTTTCGTCTCAGCATAACTTAAGGGAACAAATTTTCATTTTTATACAAAATACTTTATTATAATTTGCATAGTATTTATCAAAAATTTAAAACATAGAGAGCCGGCTAATGTTAGTTATTGGAATTTTTAAACAAATCAAGATGACAATAAGTTTACCTATAGGAATAAAAAAACAAGGTAAACTAATATTGTAGTATATATGTATTTCAATATGTACAATAAAAACAGTGTACTGTATTTTTGTGTATATTTGAGGAAAATGTGGAACATTGGATTAATTGTAGATGGTTAAAATAGAGAGAATTATGGCGCATTTCGTGTGACGAAGGGATCCAATTAGGTTAAAAGGTTAATTATATAATACAATGGTGAGCCTGTAATAATGTATGTATCATAATTTTGGGTTTTAGACATGGGCGTCCATTAGGGGGGGCAAAACAGAGACATGCCCCCCCGAATTTTCCGTACTTATTGTAAAAATTGTATTTAAATTATATTAAATTAATGAATCCAGTAGTAGGTACTATAATATTTATGCATTATTTATTAAAATTAAAAATTTTATTTAAAAATTAAATATTGAAAATTCACATTTTATATTTTTAATTTTTATGTAGACTGTGCACGTCGCCTATATTATATAGTAATAAATGCTATATCTACACGTATTTATATTTATTTATATTATATGCGGGTCATTATTTACGAGCTTAAAATATTTATGGCCAATGGTCATTCGATAATATTATAAAGGTTTGTGTTTATATTTTCTTCCATTTTATTATTTGTATTTATTTTTCTAGAATATTCGGGAATTATTTAATAAAAATTTTTACTGAATATTCCAGAGTTAGATAAAATATAATATATAAAGAAGTTTGTCCGAAATACTGGTATCAGTTTGTCAATATTCAATTATATATAGTTCTTATTTTACGTTGCTCTGAAATCAAAATTTAAAATTAATAAAACATAAAACTTACCCCCTCCCACAACCTTGAGTTTTTTTTATCACTATTTGAGCAGTATAAAATTGATTTTGAATATTGATAAGCTTTTTATTTCTCATATATTCCTATTCATCCACCTCTTAAATAAGCTTCAGATTTGGTGGATATAGGTACTCGTATATTGGTAGATACGTTAAAATAATCATTTAAAAAATATAATATTTATTTTATATGTAGGTACCTATATATAACCTTTTTGGACATAGAAGGAATATACTATTTTGGGGTATAATAGGTCTCCGGGTAATGTGCTATAGTTGATAGATACATTAAACTTTAAAATATAATTTTAAACTGGCAAGATAATAATAAAACTGGTAATTAATCATTACTTATTCTAACCAAGACCCCCAGCTATACACTGCGTTTTTTGACGTGAATATTCAGGGTTAGATAACTTTTGGCCTCCTTTGCTCTTATTTAAAGAATAATATTTATTAATAAATCTACATTTCTGATAATGATTTACTAAATAGAAGATAATTTTTTTTTTTATTCTGCTACCATGGTAAAAAATTCTAAACAATTAATCGCGCAATTTTAGACAAAATGTACCTATATGTATCACTAATTTTCTACTATAAATATTGGGATTAAGTTATGATTTTTAGTTTTATTGTTACGGTATATTATTAAAAAATTACCGAAATTCTGTATTTTAAAATTTACCACTTCTTAGAGATCTTCTAAATTTGACTAATTTTAAAATGTGTAACGTCCCAAGCAAAGTAGGTCTATTATGAATAAATGATTCGCGCGCGTCTTGCATACATCGGTAGGTAGTAATTAATATTGTAAATGTACCGGCCGTACAATCCCCTCCTTCTGCTTACCAAGCACCACCGTCGACGTCAAGCCACAAAAACCAACACTACGCCAGTTTATCGTTCACCGTCTCTCGCGATTATAAACAAGCAGAGACAACATTGGATATAGAAAAATAACGTGATACGTGAACCAATTATATTTTTCATTTGGTACATACAGACGGTCCAAATAATGATAGAGTAGTACCACTGTCAATCCCCCATGGCAGAGCTTGTCGATGGGCAAACAAGAGGACTGTGATGTAGGTAAATTTTAACTTTTATTGTGGCCGGTACATCCTCTAATTTGTAAATAATAATTCATTGCTAATAATTCACATATGTATATATATATTTCTCTATCACTCTATTTTGTTATCTTATTTATTTATTTGTTTTTTGTATTATGTGAATTATTATATGTCATGAATTTACCAGCTATTGATTTTTTTTATGATTTTTTCCTATCGCCCTTTTTAGTTGTAAGATACGATAATCGTCCTATAGGTTAATTGCGAATCTTACAAATCCGGTATGCTCCGATCTATATAAGGATCTCGGCTTCCGGTTGACGGAATCTGTGTATGGATTTCGTCAATGAGTTTCCGGTCGGTTGACCGATCGAACGGCTCAGAATGGCGACCCTGCCAGGATAGTCCTAAAGGACTATACGAACCTTATATAGGTATAAAAAAAAAAAAGAAAAAAAAAATGGGTATACCTATTTATGCCAATGCCTAGAGTACCTACTCATATATTATAATATTTTTACGAGACACTTAAAACGTATCATAACGTGTTACGTTAATAACTATAAATACAAAAAGTTATTAAATCTTATAATGTTCCCGTAATCGGCAATAACTATGGCTTCTGGACCGACTTAATAAATTGGTCATTAACTAGTACTCGTTGTGTACTTGTGTTTATATACCTATGTCCTATAGGAATGTAGGATTATCGTATCACGTCGTTAATAATAAATTATCAACATCAATATTGTTTTTTTTTTCTCCTATCAATTATTTTGTACCGGCGTTTATTGCCGTGAACCCGTAATCTGTGTCTGTGTTTTTTTTTTCAGAAATTATTTCAAACCTGTACACTGTGTGGTAGGCGAGCGGTTACGTCATCATGTGCTCGTTGTGTTCAAAACGGAGAGTGGAATTGGCCGCCGTGCAAATCGTCATCAGTATTATTGTTGTGCTGTCGTCGCACCGTCGTCGACGATGTAACCGGTTGGAGGAGTGGTGCATGTGTACGATATGGACTCGCGGTATTTTAATAATATTAATAATTTGCGATAATTATGTACACATATAGGTGGGTGCCTGTAATTAATTACTTATTCATTTCTTCCACTCTTATCGGGACACTGTTCGTCGCCGCGTTCAATTGTTAAAAGTATACGTACCTAGCATACGACCAGATATACAATTATAAATATTTAAATATTTCTTATATTATCTTTATAAATAATCAATTTAGTAATTTAATATTTCTCTGCGAACGGGTACATACTGTTCCGGAATATTTCGTGCAGATTTTCCCCGTGTACGCACATTATTTATTTTAAATTATTATTAGCTAACGTTGTTTGCTAGGTACGTATCGTATCGAAGAATATACCGAACTAACGTTTCCCCGACACAAGTCAACAATTTTGTTGTTTTTAAGTAATTTTAAATACTATTTGGTGTTATAAGTATCTGGTCGTCTCTGTATACGTTTTACCCGATAGGCCAATACCCATTTATGCATTTTATCATAAGTATATAATGTGTGTAACAATGTACCCACCTATCACACTACCGATAGACGCACGACGTGTTTCTTTATTATTTTTATGTTTAATTTCTTCGTTGCTGGTGACAACTGAGTTACTTTAATTACAAATTTAAATTATCTCAAATATTGAATTATAATCTGCTGCTTTCTATGTCACTGCGAGTATTATAATCAACTCTACCTTGTTGATAGAATGGGGGGTAATTATGTATTTTCGTCTTTATTATTTTAATTGTTTATCTGTTGCTTTTCATTTATTACCTACTAATATGTTTGATTTTTCTTATATTTATTATTTCAATTTGATGTGCTAGCCCTAATAATTTGATATACCTACATAATATACATCTGTTTTCTTGTCTGTCCGACCGATGCCGTCGGGGAGGACATATTTTTATATTATAATCTAAACAATCGAATCTCAAATTTTCTTCTCTCTTGTATATTCACAAACGGTATTACAAAAATTATTTAAATAATTTTATTTGTACAAATTGTCCAATTGAATTTGGATATTAGATTTTCCCATTTGTCATCATCTTTTGTTATTAGCAATATGCTTGCGTAATTTGTTTAAAATATACTAATTGGTATGTTGAGTTTTGAACTAGTCTGTACATTTATCCTATATTTCAATTTTTATTTACTACATCGAATATTTTTTTCCATTTGTTTTATAATTTTGTTGTCAATCTCATTTTCCCACTTGTGGATCATATTATCAGATACTATTCTACCTTAGAAAATCTTCCTGCTCATGGAAAGTGCAGGGAAACGTCAAACTCAACGACCTGACTTTTTCGGACAAGATATTATATTACCTACTATAATCCCAACAATGACGTCAACAACTACATCTATAACCACGTCTACTATATCGACCCCCAATGTTGAAGTTACCGTGAGCCCTTCGATATTCACCATAACTACATCATCATTGTCGAATACAAGTCCTGATCTATCGATTCAGCAGATGTTCACCCAGATGATGAATGCAATTACTACATCTACTGCAAAGTCTGAAGAAGCTTTGAAAAAAATTAAAGAGTTACATCAGCACACCTCAAACCAGTTGACAGAGTTCCGGCAACAGTGGCAAGAGACTGATGTCCGTCTCAGCAAGTTAGAAGATGATAATGTTTGACATAATACTCAGTTGACTCAACAAAAAACGAACAATACCCAAGTAGTCAAACGACTGGACGAACTCGAGAATGAAGTTGTGTCAATTAGGAGTGACTTGGCCCGATTGGCGATTCGGCCCAGTGTATCATCTGCTGGTGATATATCTCAAATGTTTGGTTCTTCGTGTCCTTCATCAACGGTTATTCCCACAACTACATCCATACCAATCAATACAGTTCCAGCAGCACCAATTAACACCAGTGGGTTGATTAATGTTCCAACATCAATATCATCGTTTGATTCATTAAAATCATCGTTTTTTGGCACACAGGAACGACTACAAGACACTGTTTCTGAGTTTGCAGGACTCACGTGTCAGGTTCATCCCGAAAAGTTTTTGGAACAGTTGAATATATACTTTGAAAATGTACCAATGTCTTCTACACAGCAACTACTCTGTGCTCAACGCCGGCTTATTGATGATGCTCAGGTTTGGTATGAGACTCTTATTCCTGCCCCAGTCAGTTACATCGAATTCCAGTCATTTTTTCGACAGCGTTTCTGGTCATCCTCTACTCAACGAAAAGTTCGTAATGATGTTTTTAGACCATATCAATACACCCAGAATAAGGGTTGGATGACACATGCAATGAGGTGGATTGCTAGTGCTAAATATTTTTCCCCACCGATTGAGCAGAATGATTTAGTGTCTACTATTATCCAACACTATCCTACTCCACTAGGTATGGCAATACGAGGACGGGGTCATCGCAATACGAACGAATTGTTGAATGTATTAACTGAGTTTGAAGAATCTGCATCATTTTGCGAAACACGGAACAATGGATACCAACCACAAAATTCTGTCCCAGTTCGTACGAATGGTGATCGTCAGAACAACAACCACCAATATAACTGTCAATCTTGAGGAAATAATAGATTTCGTCCGACAACTCCAAATGCAAACGCAACTTCTCAGCCTGTGTCACAATTAGATGTCTCGGGAAACGAGAACGGTCCTCTTCCGTGATTGCAGCACCGAATGGGAACCCGTCTACCCTCAACTGCAATAAACCATCTACTTCATGTGAAGACAGCCGCACCATCATATCCAATCAACGTCCAGAAATTAATATCACTATGTTTGATATACCCATCGCTGCGTTGCTTGACTCTGGTGCGTCAATTTCTGTGATATCGGAAACAATTTTGTCTATCATAAAAAACTCTTGACCAATTACTAAATCATTATCAATACTTCCAGTTAATGGGGTTACCGTATCTACCGCGGTCAAAGGACGCAGTCGAAAGATAACCGCACAGGTGTTGATCCCGTTTACATTATTAGGACAATTGGTTGATGCTATCTTTCTAGTGATACCCCATTTAGCTACATCGGTGATCCTGGGTGATGATTGGCTTACTGAACATGGTATAATTTTAAATTATTTATCCGGACAAATTGAATTTCCACGTTGGGGTCTATCATGTAATTTTAAGCCCGAAAATGTTGAAGTTCCGGTAGTCCAAGTCTCCCCTTTAAAAGTACACCATTCCATATCGTCAATATTGAACGTACTTATACCAGACGAATGTTTTTTATCGAATGCATCAAAAATCATACAATTTATAAATCTTAGTCCGTCACATGTAGACAAAGTTACATGTCTTAATGATCAATTAAACTTGGAGGAGCAAACAACAAACAAATTTTCTAAACATATCTCCGAACTCTGTCATATAAATTCGGAACAGCAAAATAAATTAGTTGAACTTCTTACAGAATACCAAAATATATTTAACGATCGACCAGGTTTGAATAATTTGTATACGTGTCGATTTAAAATATCTGATGACACTCCTTTTAAGGTTCGCCCATATCCAATACCATTCACAAAGCGACCTGCTGTTGAAAATGAGCTTAAGCGTATGATCGACTGGGGGGTTATTGAGCGTTGTACATCGCCTTATAGTAACCCAATCATTTGCGTTGGAAAACTTGATGGTACCGTACGATTATGTTTGGACGCACGTAGGATAAACCGAGTGATATTACCTATGCGAGACTCTTCACCACCGTTGGATGAGTTACTCGCACAATTTGGAGGCAAGTCTATATTCTCCAGTCTAGATTTTACAGCTGGATATTGGCAAGTGCCATTACATTACGAAGTCCGTAAATTCACAGCTTTTGTATACGATGGATGAACCTATCAATTTTGTATTGTTCCTTTTGGACTTAATATTTCTAATACGGCTTTTGGACTTGCACTTGAATCGGTTTTGAATGTTCCTAGTAGTAATGAGAATGATAAATTGAATGATTTACACATCTATGTCGATGATCTCCTCGTTTCATCTCAATCATTTGATGAACATTTGTCTCGGTTGCGCATTTTGTTTGAAAAGATTCAAATTTCTGGTATGACATTAAAGTTGTCAAAATGTGAATTTATAAAACAAAAAATTAAATTTTTGGGTCATATTATAACACCTATAGGCATGACCATGGATCCAAATAAACTGCGGGCTATCCACGAATTCCCAATTCCTCGAAATAAAAAGGAACTACAGTCTTTTATCGGTTTTTGTAATTTCTATCGAAAGTTTGCTAATCATCATGCAGTCCTCATTAGTCCTCTCATTGATTTACTCAAAAAGGAGAATACATGGTAATTTAATAAACATGAAATTGAGATGTTTAACACCATAAAACAGTCATTCACTGAGAAATATTTATCACATCCCAAATTTTATCAAGAATTCTATATTCAGACTGATGCAAGTAAGCTAGGTCTTGGGGCCGAATTGTTTCAAATATCTCCAGAGGGAATCCGATATACAATTTTTTTTGCTAGTCGGACACTCAATTCAGCCGAACGTAACTACTCCATAACTGAGTTAGAACTTTTATCTGTAGTATTTGCTTGTCAAAAATTCCGTGTTTTTATATTAGGTTATCCCATCAATGTTTTAACAGATCACCAAGCTCTTACTTTTCTTTTCCGATGTCGAGTTCGTAATGCTCGTTTAACTCGCTGGACTCTTTTACTGCAAGAATTTTAATTGAAGATACAATATATACCAGGTACCACCAATGTTATTGACGTTCTCTCTCGGAACCCCGTTGGTCGAACACAAAATTCCATCGATTCACGTTTGTCCAAAGAAGTGTATACTAGCGATACGTGATTTCTGTTTTTTCAAAAGTTTTCAATCGCGAATTCGACAAGTAGTGAGTACTTGTGATTTATGTCAGCGAACCAAACATTCTAATATACGAAATCAAGGTGAAATGCAAACAATTTTAGCAGATTTACTACTTGGCCGTACACTCGTTGATATATATGGTCCACTTCCACCGGGATGGAATAAAGTGTGTTATATTTTTGTTGTTCTCGATAACTTTACTCGTTACGTACGGTTGTATCCAGTGAAAAAAGCTACCGCTGTTGCTGTAACAAATCGTATGGTAGATGATTACATCTCAACCTATGGGTTACCTCAGTGTATTGTGTCTGATCATGGTGTGCAGTTTACCAGTAAGATCTGGCAACACCGCTTATCTCAACTCGGCGTTCCACCTACTATGATCTCTGTATACCATCCGCAGTCAAAACCCGCTGAACGTGTCATGCGAGAATTAGGACGGATGTTTCGGACTTACTGCCACGAAGAACACCAACAATGGCCCCGGTACATAAATTATGTAGAATGGATACTAAATAATACGGTTCATGAGTCTACAGGCTATACCCCTAAAGAACTTTTTATCAATGTGGAACGGTATAATCCATTCGATAAATCTATTCAGTTTCCGTTACGTATACCTCTAGAACAGCGAACAAAATTTATTAAGGCGAATGAAATCCAAGAATCAAAGGCAGAGGCACGTCGTAAACGCCATCAATGTAAGTTTCGTCCAGTAAATTTTGCACATCGGTTAAGTTCTGCCATAGATCATTGTATCTCTAAATTTTTTTTATTATATGAAGGTCCGTTTGAGGTTATAGAACGAAAAGCTAAGAATGCCTATGTTGTCGTAGATATCATCTCCCGTAGGATTCGTGGAACGTTCAACGTAGTTTACCTCAAACTTTATAAAACATTCCCTTTGCTTTGACCATTATTGTGACATAGAAGTTCACCCCAAAATGTGGCTCACTTCTATGGGGGGGGGGGGGGTTCTGTAACATCCCAAGCAAAGTAGGTCTATTATAAATAAATGATTCGCGCGCGTTTTACATACATCGGTAGGTATCTTAAATCGCACCACTCCTCGACGGCATCGATTTGCGGAACACTAATGTCCACTCTCCGCGATGTCCAACGAGCCGTGTTTACGTTTGCGCTCGTTATCACCTACCCATTAAAATAGTATTTAATATTGTAAATGTACCGGCCGTACAATCCCCTCCTTCTGCTGACCAAGC
>JAIPRL010013395.1:0-10611 GCA_025469235.1 Pemphigus obesinymphae
GTGGGGCAAAAGCCCCCACGGGTCTGCCTTGAAGTATTATTTGATATCCCCCCCCCCCCCCATAAGACATTCTGAATTACGCCACCGCACGCCGAAATAGCCGAGCCGAAATGTTCGATTCCCGAGAGTGAGACTGCAGTCCGAGTCTATGATGGCGTCTATACGCGTCTACCGATACTCTAGGGAAGGCTTTTTATTATTCCCCAAATATAATACAAATTCAAATGCTTTAAATTATTCGATACGTCAAAGACATTTACAAATTTGATTGATTATTATATAAATGTACGCAAGGGAGGTAAAAATCGCCTGAACAATAAACCGTACGTATTATATTAATGCATTTACAATAGTAGGATAAAAATCGCCTGAAAAGAAAATCGCACATAATGTATTATTTCATTTACTATAGAGAAGGTACAAATCGCTTGAGCTAAAAATCATACATATTTGTACGTACTATTATAGAATAATTCATAATTTAATAATAATAATAAATTCAGAATTGAAGTGGGATTTTGCCGAGTGTTGAGTTGTCGTGTTTTTTCAAACATTACCTAAATCCCGCACAATTTATGCTATTGTGATACCAAATCATAATCACAATTTCCTAAACAATTTCCGTTAAACTGGTCACACTCGCCGTTTACATCTTGCTCGATTTATTCTACTACATAGGCCCGTATATGATATGGCCCACTCTAATTATTCTTCACTCTGTGTAGATAATAATGTATAGTTATTCCGAAAAAAATATTTTTTCGTAATTTTAAATAAAATATAGGTACATTTTTATTGAAATTACGGGGCTACCTTCCAAAACGTACTATTTCCTTTTTTCACTTTTTTAGAATTGACGTTTTTTGTTACAAACGATTCAACTATCGTAAAGATAATATCGTATAGGTAATTATAAAAATAAATTTACAATATTTTAATAAACTTCTTTTATTTGTATTCCCATTCAAAATCATGTATTTCTTTCGGTATGATATGTATTCGAATATTTGGGAAAATATTGGTTTTTAGAATTGAAACTTTCACCAAAATCGTACATATGTACAAATATAACATAAAATGTTTTGAAATTTTAATCCCAATTTCGAAAATTTAAAGACATTTTTAATTTAGAATTTTTTTTTGTTATAAAAAGAGTTCATTTGCGTTCTTACCGACTGTAATACTCATGATATATATACACCAAAGCTTCGCTCAGAGTCGTTTTATCGAAAGAAATAATTTATCTATAGCTATAAAATACAGCTTACCAAGCTTAATGAACTTTTATTAATTATTAAAAACATTATAATTATGTACACTTTAGTATCCAACTGGGAGAATTGGGTGACATATAATATTTATACATTTTGTATTTTTCGTAAATACCTACTTTGTTTTTTATAATGAATTAAAACATTTTTTTAAACTTCATAAAAACATATCTATTACAAAATCAATTAAAAAAAAAAAAAAAAAATGAAAAACAGCAAGGTTTAAAATATTATTCAAAATTTAAAATGTAAGCTATGGCTTATTAAAAAACAGGCAGAACAGGTAGTACAGATATATGGAAGGAAAATATGTACCATATTTGACAGACTATCGTGTTTTTCTAGATAGTAATAATTTTGTTTAAATACGTTTACACATTTATATTCCAATTAAAAATCTACTCAACACATAATGTTTAGAATTATACAAGCAAGCTGCATTCAACTGAGTTTCCCTCATCTAATAATATTGGTTCATGAGGTAATGGTATATTAGAGGCAATAGTTTGAAAAATCTGTAATCAATAAGGCACTTTCAAAAATATTTTTGTACATTTGATATTAACTCATCTACTTACGGAAAAATAATTTCTTTTGCTACTCTATGTAGAGTTTGAGCAAGACATTTCACGTGTTCCATTTTTGAGTACAGTAATTTTAATTCTCTTTCCACCTTGTCCATATATAGGGTAGCATCTGACAAAAATAGTAAAACATTCTCTCTTTGAACACCACCTGGCCATAATACCGAAAGTGATTTTAAAAAAAACTACCTGCAATTGTTTCACTATTATTTATTTCTAATACTGTTAAATTTAATGAAAAAAACTTCACCAGGATTGTCGATTTATAATATGCCGATTATTGTATTTGCAATATGCCCGACCTTTTGTATTTGTCGTCTCATTAATTTAAATACGATTTTTTTTTTTACGTATTCGTTCTAATATCATGTGTGTCGTCGTAACATTTGTTGATATACATTTTTCTGAATGTCGATTGGTCTGGTATCAATTTTTTGGTGTATTTTCAATGAAATTATGAAAAATTAATTGCGATAACTTATTTATTGGTAAATTTGCACATATAAGAGCATTACAATGATTACCTTTAAATGTTAATTTTGGTGATCTTATAATATAAATGTCTGAAGATATAAAGTATCTTTTTTGATTTTTTTTTTACAAAACCAATGCCTGATATAATTTAAAGAAATCATTAGTAATATTTAGTTGTTTTTAGTAATTAATATTTTTTAGTATTTATTAATATGAATTCATTTTATCGACATCCATAAAACTATGCACGTAATAATTGAATTGTAATGGAATTTAGTAATTAGTGCATAAAAATTAGATACTTAACAAAATAATAATAATCATACGTACACCTTTAATCCAATATTAAACGTTTAATGTACCTAGTTATAAATAAAATTTATTATAACTTGAATGTATATGAAAAAAATGTATTTATTATTATAAAATCTAAAAAAAAATCAATTAAATGTTTAATTGAAATCAAACAAATCATTATTTTTTTAAATAGTTTAATAATACATAATAAATTAACGTAGATTTTCGTAATTAACGAAATAATGGATATCTGATATAGTTCATATAAAATAATGGATAAATATTCTGTGAGTATATCTCAGGAATTTTTGGTTTTATATTTATAAATCACTATAGTTGACAATAATATATTATATATATTATAAGAGTAATAAATATGAATAAAAAATATACATAAAAGATTTAATCAAGTCAAATTTACTTGTTTTTAATCGTTTATATATATATATTTAGTATTTATAAATATACATTTATTTCATCAATTTATAGTACTAACAAATTTGCATGTACTGGAATTTGGTAATTAGTGCATTCGGCATTTGAATAATTATACGTACCCATGAGTTGTTTATTTAAAGATTAAACGTTTAACCTAGGTATAACCTTATTTATTACGACATAGAGGTATATAATAAAATGAATTTGTTATTACAAAAGATAAATAAAATCAATTGAATATTTAATTTAAAATAAATGAATAAACATGATATTTTATAATTTTACTTCTTATTAAAGCAACACCGGTGAGAAATAACTGGTATCTGTTATAGTTGAAAAAATAATAATAAATAAATGTTCTGCGAGTATTGCGCACGATTGTTCGGCATTCGGTGGCATATGAAGAGTGTAGAGAATACATTATTTATATAAAATGATACAATAAAAACTTAATGATTGACAACAATATAAATAAAGAATATAATTATAATACAATGATATAATCATTGAATATAAATAAAAATAAAAATTCATGGTTAAATTAAGTTCTCAGTTTGAAATTATATTACATTTTAACCAAACTTAATTAATTAATTTACTTCCCCTGGACTTCCCCTTTTAAATATGCCACTATATAATATACGAGTACAGTAAGAGCAGGTCGTCCGAGGCTACTATATATAGGAGTCGAGTAGAATTTTAGTGTAAAAATCTTTCTGATAGAAAATCTATTAATCTTTATTATTTTAAAAGGTACAATATTACAAAAAAAAAAAAAAAAAAATAAGGCATTGTGTTATTCAACTCGTTATTATATCTTTTATGTTTTGATCAGATGATTTTTTAAAAAGACTTCGTCCTAAATAAATAACAAGTCGATTATAATTTAGATTTTTTATAAATTTAAAATCACAAAAAAAAATCTATACGTTTATTTTAATTTTAAATGTATTCAGTAAAACCACAGTATTACTTCTTATCTTCATATTTATATTCGAGTACTTGCGGATAATTTATTTAAATAAAATAAGACCCAAATCCATAAAATAATTTACTTCTTATTATAAGCGTATTATATAAATACGCATTTCTGTTATATTTTTGTGTTTCGTTAAATCCCAATTTAACAAATTATTCTTATTTTTTGACATTTTTATAGCTTCTCTTATATTTAATTCTTGATTATTTGTGACTTGTTTTAATAATTTGATTGTATTGATATTATGATTAAATTTGAAAAAGTTTTCTGCTATAGGAAATTTATTAGTTTCCTGATTTTTTATGCATCTTATGTGTTCTTTAAATCTTATACATATGTTTCTTCTTGTTTGGCCTATATAATATTTATCGAAATTGGATAATGGATTCCCATTGCTGTTCTTTTTGCATGTTTGTTCGTATTATTTCCCCTTAAATTAAAATAAATATTGTATAATTTATAAAATAATTATTTATATGTTATATGGTTTTACATAGTATTTAAATATTGTTTCAGTTATTGATTCACTAGACTTTTACTTTAAATATATTAAGAATCTTTTTAAGAACATACCGAATTAATGAAAACAATCTCTAATATTATCTTCGGAAATTTATGAGTGTAATTATTAATATAAATTCATTTTATCAATATCTATAATCCTATATGCGCGCAATAATTAATTATTATTAAAAATTTGAATATTATATAAAATATAATACCTAATATTTATTAAGTAATAAATTGGCATTTGGTAATGATTAAAAAGATAATAATTTTACGTAACTGTGAGTGTTATTAAACGTTTACATATGAATTAAATTTATTACAAGTTGAATGATTATGAAAAAAATGCATTAATTAGGTAGGTATTACAAAAGCTAAAAAAATTAATTGCATATTTAATTGAAATTAAATTAAACACAATATTTTTAAATAGTTTAATGATATATACAAAATCAACATGACACATAGGGGAGAAAACGATAGGTATTAAAATAATAACAAATGAAAATTCTAAGAGTATTTATCAAGAAAGTTTGGCATTATATTTATAAATCATGATGGTTGAGCACATATATATTATAAAAATATCAATGTAATAAATTACATATATAAAATATAAATACAAAATTTAATTAAGTTTTTAGTTTGAAATTATATTGACTTTTAACCAAATTTTTTCATTCTTGGGAATCATTATCGGTGCTGTACTGCTAAATTTAATTGGGATTTCGGTTTTTTCGCAAGGTTCCACTTCGTATTTTGATAACAATTCAACTAGTGCTAATTTCATTTCCATCTCCGCAAAACGTTTCGCTGTAAATAGAAATACAATTGAAATAATTAATTATGAAAAGTTGAAAACTAAATTAGAATCTGAACTATGGGTAGATCTGTTCGATAATAACGATATAAACATAATTTTTGATATATTTTATGATAAAATAAATAATGCTATTAGCTATACAACCACGACCAAGAACATAGGCTCTAAATATAAGCGTATTAAAGAATGGACGACAGCCGGTTTATTATACTCGGGACGTAAATACCATACTTCTCAATGAAAGTTAAAAAATACCCAAACGGCCAATAACACAACCTTAATGTCATATTATATTAAATATAAAAATAATTTTACTAAAGTATTAAAACTCATGAAATTAAATTTTTATCAAAAAAGAAAATTAATAGTGTTGCATTTAATCCGAAATTAACTTGGAAATTAATAAATGAAGTTACAATGTTAAAAATGTTGATGCGTCTAAGGAAATCAATTAAATACCGATAAATAATTAAATGTTAAATGTTATTGACGAACCGCATAAGATCTTAAATATTTTCAACAATTTTTTCATTGATATAGGTGGCAAAGTGGCTGAAAATAATACAATTAACGATAATCTTATGGATGAAGACGTACCATTCAATAGGAACTCGTATGATAATATTTTTAATAAAAAGTAACGGGACAAGATGTCCTGCAAACATTGAAAACTCTTAAAGATGATACAGCTGCCGGTTTTGATAAAATAACTGTTAAATTATTAAAAATAATAATTAATTCTATATTATATCCACTCTTATATATATAATATATATATATATATAATATGAGTATTAAACACTGTATATTTTCTGATAGTAGTTTCACTATTTAAAGGAGGAAATCGGACAGAAATAAATAACTATAGACCAATATCGATGATTGGTAACTTTTGCTATACTGTCAGAAGAAGTCATCAAAAATAGATTAATGAAATACCTTTAAATTAACAATTTACTTTAGAGAAATTAATTTGGTTTTAGACCCGGTCTAAGTACGGAAGACGCATTATATAGAGTACCTAACTAAGTTTATAAGTAATTCTTTAGACAACGGTGAAAAAACTATAGCAATTTTTTTAGACATAAAAAAAGCATTTGACACAGTTAATCATACTGAATTAATAAAAATTTTACCTAATTTTAGAATAACAAAACAAAAGTCTATTTTGGTTTACTAGTTACCTAGAAAATAGATTACAATTAGTTAATATTTTGACATTGATTAATGATACCTCTATTGGATGAAAAAAAGGACCACAAGGAAGTATGCTTGTACCAATTATTTTTATACTAGGTATATATAAATAATGTTTGTAATACTAAAATAGATGGTCAGATCGTCACATACGTAGATGATACGTGTCTGATTTTTTCAGACAGGTCATGGAAATCTGTTCATGATAATGCAACATATGAATTTAAAAAAGTTGTGCGTATATTTAGTACATGAAATTATCATTGAATATTTGTAAGACTTTTTACATGACTTTCACAATAAATAGTATGCATATTCCTCTAAATGAATTAATAATTCACTTCTGTGAATGTAATGAAAGGTATATTAATACAAATATATGCAAAAAAATTCTAAGAGTTCAAAGTATCGGATGCCTAGATGTTACTCTTGTTGAGAATTTGACATGGGATCTGCATATTAACTATTTAATAAAGCGCTTGCGTATATCAGTACATCATTTTTATAAAGTCCATTCAATATTACCAAAACACTTTAACAGAATATTATAAATGTCATTTTGTCTAGTAGTTTTTCAATATGATATAAATATTTGGGGTGGTGAATCTGAAAATGCAATCAATGAATCAAACCACTACAGCTTCAACAAAATAAAATAATAAGAGTTTGTCTGGGTAAAAAAAATGTGGTGGGGTCAACGGTACTAAACTATAGTGAATTAAAAGTGTTGCCATTTAAATTAATTTACAAAAAAATATTATGGGTAGTAAAAATTATAAACATTTGGTATAATATTAACATAATAGAAACTAGGAGAAAAGACAAGGCATATTATGATGCCCATGTAGTCTATTCGCTTGGTCAAAAATTTCTAGACCATCCAGGTCCTACTTGTTACAATTCCATGTATAATGAATTGAAATAATGAATATGTGTAACACCTAAATGTACGAAAAAAATTACAACTGATTGGCTGTATATAAATATGGACAAACTATAAAATACTACGTTTACTAATTATTATAAATGTTGTTTTTTTATGAATATGTCATTCCTGGTTGTTATCTTTTTATTTTATTTATGTTTTGTTTCTGGTATTGCACGTATTCTTTTATATCTTTCTTTTCTTTTTCACACTGAAATCAATATGTTTTTATAATATTAAAAATTAGATTATATATTGGTAATAACTTGTAATTAAAAGAATTATCATTTTATAACTCTATATCACCAACACAAGCATAAGCTTACAGGAGATAAATAAATCATGAAAATTGTATTGTATTTATTTCTTTATGCATATATAAATTGTATAGTGATTTAATAAAAATAAAAAATAATATATATATAAATATAAATACATATAAAAAGTATTCCGTTTAAATAAATCAAATGTTTAAAATATAAATTAACTCACCAATGCATATCCTTGGTCTGCACCCAAATGGTAAATAAACACAACTAGGTCGTTTTACTTTTTCTTCGGTCGAAAATCTTTCCGGGTTAAATACTTCTGGGTCTTTAAAATACTTTGGATTGTTATGCAGTGAAAAAATCGGAACCATCAGCTTTTGACCTTTTTTGATAACTAACGTATCGTTCGGAACGTGATATGTTTTACTGGCTTTCCTGAATAGCGCTGTAGAAATTGGATATTTACGGAGTGTTTCTGAAAATGGTAAAATATTAAAATGGTAATAGTATATAGTATAACTACATGTGTTAATTAGTTATTGAACAGTAAAACCAATTAAACTTTTTCTGTTAATTTTAAATTAAATATAAATTTTCGTTGGAAATTTTGGGAAACATTCCAAAACGTACTATTTCTATTTCTCGTTTTTTCAGTATTAATGTTTTTTTGTTACATGCCCTTGGAACTATCGTAGAGATATGGCAATTACATAAAAAAATTTACAATATTTTAATAAACATATTTTATTTATATTCTATAGGTATCATTTTAGTTTAAAGACCTAAATTTAACATTTATATTTGTTGATAATGCCATAACGTATCATTTCCATTCAGTATTACGTTTTGACATATTTTGAGAAAATAGTATGTTTTGTAGGTTTTTTTTAACGTTTCTATTCTGGAATCAGTACATTTTGTTTAGGAACGATCAGCGTGTATCCCATATTATTTTATTTTAATTTGGTCTAATTTTTAAAAATTATAAAAATAAATAGCTTTTTTCATTATTTTTTAATGATATATTGATGTATGAATATTACAAATATACACTTATTTTACAAAAATACAGCCTCAGTAAATGATGCTCTTGGGCAGTAACACATTCCTTAAATGTTAGCTAAACATAATAAATATAAATATTTTTGTATTCACACGTAAAATTTATTAATAATGTAAATTTCAAAACAAATAAATATAACCATAATAAGACCTTACTTAGAAATATAAAGTGTGTGTGTGTTAAATAATAGGTATCATAAAAATTGACATAACAAATATTTAATTGTTATTTGGTAATAATTGATAACAAATTGTAAATTCAATTATCCATTTCTTAGGAATAAAACTCTTAAAAAATAGTAAAACAAAATGTATAAATAGCATTATTTATATAATAAATATTAAAATATCGGTGCACAATAAAATAGCAAAAAATAAATGCGAATCCTTTCTAACAGATATGTATAATAATAAAAAATAATCTCCAACTTTCGTTACAATACACACAGTTGTCGGAAAAGTCTCCAGAAATAGGTACCCATAAAAAATTCTCACTCAAAATTCAAAAGTGCTATGAGTTATATTTTAATATGAAATTATCAAATCTTGTACACATTATTGCACTGAAGATGGTAACTTTGTTACTGAAATACCTACGTATTTGTTGACAATAAAAAAGTCATACGTATAACTCATAATTTAAGATAGGTAATATTGTTTTATTAACTATCAAGTCGAATCGGTCACATAAGTATTATAGAATATTACTAACAATGATACCGATTTTAGTCGGTTTTTGACAATTGTATATTGCGTATAATTATAATACTATAGAATATAGAATAGAAATTCAACTATTTTTGTGCCATGCTTGATGCTTTAGCTTTTCTTTCAATAAATAGCATCAAAGAGGGAATGAATTGTATTCATCCTGTTTCCCCTCCATATGCCCACGATTCAGTTGAATATTTTAATTTCGTATATCTTTAGTCCTTTAAGAAAAATTGAAAATGATGACAATGAAATTCAGTGTCTTCAACTTTCCCCTCAAAATGATAGATTATGAGTAGATTATATATTTTATTATAATAATACTTTAATTTTTTTATATAATACCTACAGTTGACTCTCGGTAACTCTATGTTCACGGGGGGCATAAAAAATTCGACTTACTAAAAATGTCGAGATATCAAAAATCATAAAAATTATATATACATAATATATACTTTATTATTATGTATAATATATTATATGTATTTTTATATTGATAAAATAGTATATTATTTAAATTCTGTTATTGCAGACAACGTACTCACTGGAATTTCAATGCCTTTCCATACCTTGGCTATATCTTGTTTTGTCTTTTCGCCTTTTTCATAAGTTTTCAAGGTCAGAGTTATTAATAGTCGTCTGTAAATAATTGGGTTTTATGAATTAAGGCATAAGCGAAAAATAAAATATTTTTAGTTAGTACTCAATTTGAATAAGAAATTCGATATATTGAAAATTTGTCCAATTAGTTTTCAATTTAACAAGGCTATTTAAACGTTAAGTGTTATTAATATATGAAGAGGAATTTTGTTTATTCAAAATATCGAGAATTTACAGTTATCAAGGTTCAAGTTACAAAGAGTCGACTGTATTCTTATTTATCATAACTATTTTTTTTTGTATTTTTTTCAAGTTATATTTTTATTAATTATAAGTTATAACTAATTTTACCCTCAGGGGGGTGTTAAGCAATTAGCACTACGGGTGTGGCGAACCTGGGGCCCCGAGCTGTGGACTGAACTTACTTTAGTTAGTTGGTTCATTTCATCCTTACTCTGACCTTAATTGGTTGGA
>JAIPRL010013396.1:0-10611 GCA_025469235.1 Pemphigus obesinymphae
ATTTCAAGATTATAAAGTCATTATTTTCGAAATTACGACGAAATTAAAATTCTCGATTTTACAAAATCATATTTTTCGTAATTTTTTGGTAGTTTTTGCTTACGCATTAAAAAACTATTATGAAAATTACATCTTTAAAGTACTAACTAGATGCAATTTGCTACCGGAAACCGGGTATGAGTGTAAAAATCGGAGCACTCTCTCTGGTAGAAAAAGTGTTTACAGAAAAAAAAAATAAACATAATTGTAAAACCATAAGCTTCCTCGCTACGCTCAGAATCTAATATAATTTCACGTCGTTGAGTTTCAATTCCTTAAAAGAAACGGTTTGAGGTACACATTATTAATGGCAAGACATATTCGACAGAAAATTATGATATTATGTCTGTTATATTCGATATTAATATCAAATTAAGAATTTCAAATTTTAAATTAATTTAATTTATGTACACATCTGCTAAAATTTATTGCTATTAATATAGTTTCCTTTCATACAAGATTTGTATTATCCAGCATAGTCAAAAAAAAATTGGTAAATATCAATGAAAGGTAATTTTGGATAATTTAATAAAACTAGATTTTTATAATAATAAATTGAATGGTTACAATACTCCAACTTAAAAATTTATCTAAATGCTAGACTATAATAATTATATACCATAATTGTAGACTACCTATATATAATTTACAATTTTATAATATTATTAAAAATATACTTACGTTTACCTAATAACAGTAAGTATACCTGTCACCCAAAAATTAAATTATAATTACAATTTTATTATAGTAAAAAATAAAATGCAAATATATTATTATAATATTTGTATACGTGCGTGGTTTATTTAGGACCCTTGGGAAGGGGGTGTTTAGGGGTCAATCCAGGAAATAAGTTGGCAAAATTAGATCCAGCCGGTATAGAAAAATGATGATAACTTTTTTTTTGCTTATTTGCGTTTTGAAGTAAGTATTTAATCGGAATTAAGTCGGAAAACTGTAAAGTGGTTTTTTACAGAAAAAAGTCATGACTCTTTTTACCTATTCAATTTTTTGAGACAATAAATCGAGAAAATTATTCCGACTACCCTCACCACAAATATTGTTTACGTCGGCATCGGGTGTATTGGTATATTGAGTAGGTACCAATAATGATATCAATCTATAAAGTGTAAACATTTATTAAAAATGTCCAATCTTTCCAACGGCGACCAATACATTTGTTGGAATGGTTGACTTTGCGCTGCTAACTACACGGACGGTACACAAAAATCATCATAATAATGTATAATATTGTGATTTTGTTTGTAGACAAAGTCAAAAATAATATTTGGTTAACCGGAGATTTCTGAACACCTGCCTCTGTTATTACAAAATATTTAATATCATTAAATAAAACTAAAACTACTTAATGGAATTTTGGTAAATTTTTATATTTTGGTCAGCCTTTTCAGTTTTCTTTCCGGGTGTGCGAGCTTTTAGGCTATTTTTTCAGGCTCTTAGATAATTTTAACATTTTACCCGTTCGTTTTAAAATATGCCGGCCATTTTTCATTCCAATGCTACGAAAATACTTCTTTAAAAACGTAAACGGACGAAAAAAAATTGGTACCTATCTTTTTTTGGTCGGCACGAAATCATTATAATTAAGGCGGCGCGCATTGGATAATTGGCACTTTTTAAATTAGTTGTGATGCTGTTGCACATCCTGTCTCCTTCCAAGACGACGCCCCTTGATTTTGGTGTAAAAACCTATACATATTTATTAGCCATTTAACCTGACGGCCTGCATGTTCGAAATATAATTAATTATTCACACACGGATATTCAACTACGCGAAATCGGTCGATCAATTGCGCACCTGTCTACCCCAACTACGCAAAATAGGCCCGACTGCTCTTTAGAATAAGCTCCGATTCGCATAAAAGTTCTAATTCGTTAATGTAGGTACCGAACTGAACGCACGTGTATCTTTGGTACTGGTACCTGATTTTCAGCTAACCGAAATTCTCTTTAACATACGACGATAATTCGATTTCAATGTATTAATTTTCTTCCGAGGTGTATTCATATCAACAGTTTAATAAATTTATTTTAATTTATTTATTGGTTGATTTTAAATACCTAGCCGTCTTGCTTTAAAACTCTGTGTTTGTCAATTTAACCTTTTATACTAACCATGTGGCAGGTAAATTGATATAAATTAGGTACCTAATGAAGTCACTATTAAATTCTCCACTATTTAATTCATTGGTTAATTTTTAATAAATACTATTATATATTATTATGTATATTTATATTATTATTAATAAACACAGTTATACAGGTACACGGGAAATTATGAATGTCAGCCATCTAAATTGATGATAGAAATTCGATAATATTTTTAATTTGGCAGTCATTATTCTTCATATTATACATACACGATTAAACTTGACTTCCAATCAAATTGATTTAATTGATGCAATTTTCAAAACAAGATCATACATTCTTTCGATCCGAAATCCAATATATGAGTGTCCAGCTATAAAATCGCAATAAATATAGTATTTATTGAAAAATAATCATATCAAATTATTCAATTTAGGTAGGTATAGTATGTTTATTGTATATCAGTGGTTCTCAAATAGTTTATAAATGTAACCCAATAAATTTAACACATTTTTATTATGATCTATTTGGCACTACAAAATTTAACATAGAAGCAAATTACACAAACATAATATTACATTTTAGAGACTCAGACTTCCCTTTGCACTCTTCGTTACCATTTTTACCGTGAAAAAAATTTGTTGGCGACCCATAAATTGAGATAGGTACGCTAATTATATGATATATTTTTTTAATAAAACAAAACCATATAAATTCATAAAAAAGGTATTTAACTTATTATTATTCATTATTTAAAAATGATTTACAATTGTATTAATTCATAGTAAACGAAACAAAATGCATCATCGATTGATATTATTTCTTTTAATGTAACATATAAGCTGTATAGTTATAGACATGATAAATTTTAAATAGGAATGTTTAGAACATTTACTTTATAAAGGGTTCTTATCATATTCTTAACGTGCAATAAATAAATGATAATATTATACAAATAAAAAATTATTAATTAGAATATAATATTATACCTAGGTCCTAGGTACTATATAAAATATATTGAATAAATATAATTAAATATATTGATGTTATATGATTTCATAATTAGGTCATTATGTTATTAACATTAATTATTGTATTATGTACCTATATGTTATTTATCTTTAAAAACTCAATATTTCTTGACTTGATAAAATATTTCACCACATGACCATAATATTTTACAAGGGTTCCATGACACTAAACATATAATTATAATTATGTCTTGTGGGTACTTATATACGAAATAATTTTAAAAAAAAATTTCATTTTATTTTATGAAACCAATGATGTATATAAGTTTATATAACTTCTGTGTACGAAAAACATATTTATCTTGACAAATCCAACAGAAAATACAAATATCCTATATATAATACGTGTATACCAATAGCTTATAATATTTTATGTCATAGTTTGTCATACAAATGTAAATATGTCGTTGTAAGGATAAGATGTGTAAGTATACATTGACAGTTTGATATTAAAAACTGAAAACGGTGGTATGAATTAAAAATTATTTTTCCAATCATTTTTCTAGATAAATCTTCAGTATAAAATAAAACTTCAACGAATAAAATGTCAATCACAAATAAAAATGTCGTAAATGATATCATTATTGATATTCAGTAATGTTTTTGTACGACGAAATTTCAAGTGTTATTTAAAACAACATTATCCACATAGAAATTTTGTATAAATTATTATAATTTAAAAATAACGTTAAAAACTGGTCTTAGAATTGCTTATTAAAATATGATCACGTTTAAAAATGTTAAAAGTTGTACCTACTGAATATAAAAATTAAAATTACGGTCGAATTAAACATCTAATATTATTTTCATTTTGAGATTGTTTTTAGTTATTTAAATTAATAATAAATAAATAAATAGTCATTGATCAGTCTTAATAAATACGTTATTGGTATTTATCGAGGGGTTAGACAATTATAGACATAATTTTTTTTTAAAACATATACTACGAGTATATAAAGTTAAATTATAGCCTGCCCATCCAACAGATGATTGTATAATATTTTTCATTGGATATACCGATTAATTATAACGAATATCTTTCAGTATATAAAAAACAAAGTTAAAAATATGGTTCTTCGAAAAATGAAGTATTTTCATTGTTTTACGAGCTAAATGAATATTAAATACTTTTTACAAAATGACAATTTAAAAATATACAGGAAAACATTAACGAACTTGGCTAACCAGTGTAAAAATATCAGCTATTATAAAAATACATTGTATAGTCATGTAGTTGTAAAAATATATTTTTATTACAAAATATGATAAAAAGGACGAGTCGGGTTTGAGTGCTTAAAATACCTGTCCTAAATCATTATTCCTTTTTTCATTATTAGTAATATCTAGAAATATTGTTGCATACGTATATTCGAAAAAAAACATCCCAAAAGCTACCTTCATGAAAAAGTACATTCGAAAATAAAATTACATTACTCTAGATTGTGAGGTTTCAACAGTTCTACCTAAAAAAACAAAAAAATAATAAAAAAAAAAAGCCACTTTCAAAACCATCCTGCAATATTCAGTTTAATATGTCCAACAGTAATTGGACCGTAAAATGTACAAAGTCCTATCTACCATTTGATTCAAAGAAATATTATACCAGTCACCGAAGTTTTTTGCTAAAACATATTTTTTAAGCGATATCTTCCTCTTGTTTTAGTTTTTACCCGACCGTATTGTTATTTATTTTGTCCTTTTTTGTCGTTTAATCGCCTAAATAGGTGTAATTCTTTTGTTTTCGACAAATATATGTACACTCAATAAACTAGCCATCATGTAAAATATATATATATATATATATATAAATATTTTCAGGGTTCATATATTACGGTTACCATTATCTAAACAAGCTAAAATATGTGTAGATTATATACTCACTCACAAATTTTATGTATTTCTCTATGTAATTTATTATGTACTGAATAGAGTACCTTAAAAAATATAATATTATTTCATCAAAATAAATTATTTTTATTCCAATTTGTGTATCATGATTTAACAGAATATGAAATCATTAATCGTACGTTAATGAATTTTTAATCCGTCATAACTAAAATATCACTTAATAAAATTATTTAGGACTTTATATACTATATTTTTAATTTACATGCATATTTAAATAAACGAAATTATAATTGAAACACCCGTAGACGTGTATGCAAATGATGTTTCCGGTTCCGGTACACCGTTATGGTTTTAAGTTTAAATAGGGATGTACATTGATTAGGTGTATTGATGCAACAAAACTCTTTTTAGTACATTCGGATGGTTTACCTACGTAAATATTTCAAAATGGAACATTACTGATTTTTGACCAAAAAATAAAAGGTAAACATATTATAAATAATCAATAGAAATAAATAAATAAATTATATTTTTTTAGGGTTTCATATATACCAACAGGAATGATTATGATTATTTGCTCATTAAACATAAATTGTAAATATTATAATAAAAATAATTTCACATTTTTCTAAATACAGATATCCTAATACTATGTACTAAGTATATCTATAAAATATAATACTTTATGACTGTAATAAACATCGAACTTCTTGAAATTAGACCAGATTTCAAGACGAATTATATTTAGTTTTAGATTCGGGTGTAGCACTGTGACATTATACATTTATTTTAGATGCCTTGCACAATTATTTACTATAGGATATAATTTTTCGGTCAAATGGAACACCGATAGGCTATATCGTTTGTATTTTTGTACTATTTTGTTAGAAGAATGAATGGAGACGAAGTTGTTCTTGACTAATGTGGAAAAATTTACAATTTAAAAAATACGTACGTTAACCTGCAAACATTATTTGAAAATACTATGTAATTAAATAATTTTTAATAGAAGAAAAATGTATAAAATAAAAAAAAAATTCAAAATAATATATCGCCCCAGGATGGAGCAATGTGTTAGGTACAGTACCCGGGGTGAACTAATACACTTAATATTTATTGATTATTAGACTTAAAAATCCAATATTGAAACTACATAATATAATTTATATGTATTAGCATACATTTTTATGAATTAGATAATATTAGAATATACTTTTTATAAAAATAATGTAATACGAAAAAATTATAAAATAATTAATATTTAAAAAAGAGATGAACAAAAAAAACCAGCACATTTCCACATTAATTGTCATAAAATCATATAAAATACGAAATAAATATAATAGGACAAAATTGTAGTAAAATAAAAATTATTGCGGCCGCTGTTTATTAACGTGTAAAATAACGGTTTGTCCCGTAACAATTAATCTCAGTTAGCTATTTTAATTAATTTTAGTTGTAACACAATGACAACGTCACACAAAACAATAAATCGAATAAAATATCATAGTTTACATATTGTAACCAATACTAAATTGTAATGAGTTCAGTAAACATAATATATTAACATATTTATTAAATTCCGACGTTATATTCTGACTTTATCTTTTTATTAAGTCTTATTAAAATAATTAATTTTTTCAAACAAAATAAACGTTTCTGTGATTATGAATTGAAATATATTTGTTGGCCTTATCAATAGTGGATTGCACATCGTGATAGGGAACGGATACTTTAGTGAAAAGTGTCGATGTTGCCCTCGTCGAAACAATCTCAACTGTAACACTTAGTGCCCGGTGTTCTGAGTATTTCAGTAATTAATTTTGGATAAACTTATGTTTAAACCTAATAATAATAATAATATATAATTATATTGTTATGATTTCGGTGATCCATATTTGATTCTTGGGTCTAAAACACAAAAAACGTCAAATGGAGGTCAGTGAACTCTGCCGGGGA
This sequence comes from Pemphigus obesinymphae, assembly GCA_025469235.1. Taxonomy (NCBI): domain Eukaryota; kingdom Metazoa; phylum Arthropoda; class Insecta; order Hemiptera; family Aphididae; genus Pemphigus; species Pemphigus obesinymphae. The sequence goes on from JAIPRL010013396.1 coordinate 6,984, forward strand.
ATACAGTGCGTGTAGCTTTTGGGTCACGACACGATTTATAACATCACGACAGCGGTGTAAATTTTATTGTACTAATAGACAAAGTCGAGTAACGATATACAACATTCTCGTGATCGGTCGAGTAGAAAATTTCATACGTGTACTGCAATATTATACTACCGCATTGTTTTGGACCAAACTACCAAAGTCGGAGATTACACCGACAGTAAATTGATCTCACGCGGTTTACCTATACAGTATGTCGGGCACGACGATCGACAGCAGAGGGTCAGGACCTTCAAAATTACATCTCGTGTGGATCAAATATGCAGGTTAACGAAAAAAAAAAAACTGCACGTAATCGCCTACGCGAATACTTGGGTACATACCGATACGAGGTTAATTTTTTCATTGATATTATTTAGATTTTATCTGACTTCAATCTAATCATGATAGTTATAATATAAAGCCAGAAAACGATATTAAGAAAAATAATCTTCGAAAAAAAGTCGAAATACTCGTATATCTATTATACATAGGTAATATATATATTTAGTAATTTACGTTTAAAGAGCAACGCTCGGAACTAGCTTTTGAACTTTTTCGTGTGGAAATAGAAAAAAATAGGTTCGACTTATAAAATAAAATTTCATACTAAACGTAATTGCATTCATTTAAACTTTAGGTATTTACTATACGCCTATTATTTCTACTTATATTATTATTGTAACATTTGCAACAATTTTATATTATAATATCAACATTAATTTTTTGTAAAATATACACATTTGAATGACCCCGTTATAATATTATATTATCTCAGTTCTGGATGGTTCTTAATACTTGAGATACAACCCAAATAATCTGTGAACAATGCCACCTGTAACATGATTACTTCTCATTCCGTTACTAGAACATTTAACATAATTTGTGGAATCTGATTACGTCTTGGAATGTTTGTTAATAAATTTACTAGCTAATCCTCAACACATTTCAGAAATCATTATGCAACCTTTGTCTGTACAACCACTTTTCTCTTGCAAATTGTTTACTCATATTAACTTATGATCAAATACTTGTTAATAAATTATGCATTTTCAATTCATTAATGATATAAATATATGTTATTTCAATACTCATAATTTCGGGTAATCATCTTATTTATAACATGTAGATTTGATATAACATTTTTGTTTTAATTTTTGTGGAACGCGCCATTTTCTGTATTTAATAATTGAATAAATATACTGTAATATTTTCTCACAAATTATACTGAACAAGTTAGAAAAGCCCACACAGTGAGTGTACTAAATTCCTAATTTCTAAACGTATTTTAATCAATAATTAACAATAAACATTTTAAAACAAAACGAATAATATCTATCCCTTCAAAAACAAAATCAACAATTTTCATCGTAACTGTATAATAAAAATATTATATAACGATTAATATCTAACTCCCTGGTAACCAAATCAAACTCGTAACTGTGTACTAGTAACTACGGACACAACAAGTATATATTATGGCGTCTGAACTTGTGTTTAGAAACCTAAAATTAAATAAAATTAAATATGCTAGTATTTCAGACGACATATTATTTTCGTGTTTTATACTCAAATCACTTTATACATTGTATATCACATATTTTATACACGAGTGCAGTAATGATAAACTTGACGTTTTCCGTTTAATTTTTCAACAAAAGTCAGCATTTATTATATAATTAAATTTACACGAACATTAGTGTTCGAACCAAAGTGTTTATAAACTCATTGAAAAAGTGATGAACTTATGTTTGGTTATGACTGATCAAGTATTCGATTCTATTGATCATTGACCTGTTCAAATTGAAGCTAGCATATTACACGTTTACCTATTTTAGCTATTATATTAAATAAAATGATTATAAAAACAACCTGCACAGTTTATCCTGTACAGTTTCTGGTAGGAAGCGGTGTAAATGCAGAAATAGGAGAGACAGTGATTTACAGAAGAATCGGGTTATGATCTGACGATAACTCGATAACATTGAAGACGTCAATCGATTAGCCTGAAGTCGATGCCAGCGTCAGTATATATCGGGTCTGTGGTGAGGAATATCTGGGTAGAATATTGGTGAGTCAGCTGCGACGAGGGCGTAATCTGGTTGGAGGACATGACAGACGATGTTGGCTACATTGGCATAGCTGCTGTTCTATAACGGGTGTTTTGAGTTTAGGTCGCCAGCTGCAATGAGCTAATCACAGCCATCGGTAATTTTGACCAGTCCTGGCCAATAGAAATGTCGATTAAAGTCACATTCATAATCGTGTCGATCTGGACCAGTCTATGTGTGACCCTACTGTGAACTAGCACGGCTATTCCACAGCGGGAGTTTGATCCTGGTAGAGTGGGATTATCGGTACGGTAAATATAGATGTTACGCAGTTTTAATTTGACGGATGGTTTGAGTTTAGTTTCACCTATGAGGACTATGTCCACATGTATGATAATAGTAAGGCCAGTATAGTTCTGATATTTTACTGCGTATGCAATGGGATTATTTTAGATTCTGAACGTAGAGAGGGAACTAGTGGTTTTACAATGATGTTTATTTTTTTTTTCTCTGTTAACAAATTTACTACCAGAAGGAGTGCTCCGATCTATACAAGCTTACATGGTTTCCGGTAGCAAATTTTATCTAGTTGGTATTTTAAAGAGGTCATTTTGCGATTTTCTCAATAGTTTTTTAATGCGTAAGGAAAGACTACCAAGAATTGATGAAAAAACGGTAAATTTATGGTTTCGTCAAATCGGGAATTTTCATTCCTTCATAATTTCGAAAATAATGACTTGAAAATCTTGAAATTTTTATCCAATATTTAATTTAGTAATTTATTTACGGTGATTAAGATTTTTTAAAAATGTTTGCAATTTTGGGCTATTCATAGATATTTTAGTTTTCGAAGTTTCTAAGTCCTAAAAGGGGTAATTTTCGGTTTTAAGGTCTAAAAATTTTATACAGCGTTAAATATACGTTACGTTTACTAAATTCAAAAAATCTCAAAAATCCGTAGTCACAATTTTTTTTTATAGTCATTTAAATTTTTTCGACAAAATTATCAATTTTGAGGTATTTAAGTCGAAATAGTTGGTAAAATGAGATTTTAAGACCTGAAAAAATTTAATACAACATTATTCGTGCATTAATATAACCAAATAAAAAAAAACCTACGGAAAAAAAGTATTTTAGATTCTGAGCGTAGCGAGGGAGCTAGTGGTTTTACAATGATGTTTATTTTTTTTTCTCTGTTAACAAATTTACTACCGGAAGGAGTGCTCCGATCTATACAAGCTTACATGGTTTCCGGTAGCAAATTTCATTTAATTGGTACTTTAGAGATTTATAAAATTAAATTCATTTACTATATTCAGAATAACTAAATTCAAAAATTCTCAAAAATCCGTAGTCACAATTTTTTTTTTTTATTAATTTTTGTTTAATAATATTATGAATTTAAGAATATATATATTGTATATATGATTTTTTAAATGTCTAAACAATTTATTATATTCTATTTCAGAAAAATTATTTACTAATTGAATATTATTTATGAAAAAACTATATTTTTTTTTTTTTTTTTTTTTATTAAATTATAGGCTTCAAAT
>JAIPRL010013397.1:0-10609 GCA_025469235.1 Pemphigus obesinymphae
GATATGAGGAAGGTGGGAGTAAGTGAAGAAGATGCGGGAGATAGAGTTAAGTGAAAGTGTAGGACCAGGGTGGCCGACCCCAAATAGTTGGGAGAGAAGGCGAAGGAGAAGAAGAAGAAGAAGAAGATGTCTGATAACTGACATAAATAAATAAAGGTGTTCTGAAATAAAGCGATTTTTACTAATCGTACGTAGCAATACCTACTGTATTTTCATCATGAATGCAGCGTTGAATTATCAGAGGTAAAGTACTTATATTATAATACCCATACTATAATATTATAATATTATCATGAAAATTATCCTTGCGAGAAGCATTTTAAAACTTTTATTAACATTAATATCGGTCGTTTTCGATTGTTTTCATGTTTTCATTATTTTTCTATCAGTGTCATCTGATTTTGTTATTTTCATTTAGTGGGACAGTAATGTTATTTTCTAATTTTAAATATGTCGATTAAAATAATAATAATTTTTATTGATGAAATAATATAAATCAAAATAAAGTTTGAAAGTATTATACTTACTTATTCATTATTGATATAATTTTATTATAATAAATTTCGCATTTACAGTAGTTAGTGTTATGAGATCTTATATACCTATAGGTGTATAATACCAATACCAATTAAATAATTACAAAACAAAAGTATCTACTTATTACTTAAATGAATCACACAATATTAAAATTTGGATATAATTTATAATTAATAATAGATAGGTGAATATATAGGTATATTATCAATTGTATTAATATATTCATTTACACGAAAAAAAAAATATTAAATGTAATATAATATTATAATTAGGTACTATTTTTGTTATTAAAATCTAGTAAAAAAAAAAATTATTCTAAAAGTATTCGAACACATCATACATAGGTATAGGATATAGATAGGTCCTTATTTATATATGTTAATTATATATCCACATTTATTTGTATTTTTTTTTTAACTTTTGACAGTATAAATTTATAATATTATTTTTTCGATGTAGTTTCGTTTCTAAGGCTTTAATGCATTTATCACTCCATTCAATATAGGATTTAACTGACATATAATGTTTGATTCGATTATCCTAAAAATAAATCATACTCATATTAATATAGATATACCTACATAAAAAAGATAATAGAATAATTGTGGGTATAAGATTATATAATCTATATTCTATGCTATGCAAGATGCAATGCATATTATAATTAATATTTAAAATAAAGCACTTATTTTCGTAATGAATTATTGAAACTATATATTATTTGGAAATGGCTATTTAAGCGTCCGACGCATATCTACCTATTTATGTGTCTTATACTCTGATTGGTTGTAATATTGATAAGCATATTTTGATTATGTTTTGTGATAATATGCCGATTTTAAATTTACTGTTAAATATTTTTAATATTATGCCAAATGCTATTGATTTACAAATACTTAAAAAAGAACACGATTCAGTTATTAAATTATATCGATTTAATATTTCTAAAAGTAATAATAAGAGTAATAATAATAAGTCCCAATTACGTACACATATCAATCACATAGAAAATGAAAAACAAAGGGAGACACAAAACAACTACTTACTGCAGAGTAACGAAGAAGTAAGTACAAACTAATTATAAATCTATATTTAACTTACTTATAATGCTGTTGTATTTTAGGCTACATTTAACCACTTTCTACTCTAAAAAAAGTTAACGATCATAATATGGATTTTGTTGAAGATTGTTTGAAGTATACAATGCAAATCCTACTTAACTATGGAAGATACATTTGATTGTAGTATCCATCCAAGGTGTATATAGGGATTTTATTTCTTTATGATGATAAATTACCTCATTAAATAGACGATAGAAATGTAGGAAGGTGCAATATAATAACCACTGTAGTGCTGAAGAAGAGTAAACATGTTTATACATTTTTATTGTTACAATTTTATTATATTAGAATAATATGAATCAATTTTATATTATATTTAAATCTTCAATTTCAATGTATATTTATTAGTATTTTTTAAACACCAACCTGTAAAATCACTTAATAAATTAGAAAATATTCTAGGTACTTGTTTTAAAAATTCAACGTGTTAAACTGATTAAAATTGGTGTAATGTAGCCTTCTGAAATATGAGTCTTAGGTGAAAGATACATTTGACCAAAATAAATCTATTGATTAATGAAAAAAATGAGTGCAGGTAATTTATTACAAACATTGTATACATGTATTCATGTCCATAAGTACAATTGTACTACACAGGTATATAACGGTGGCGGATCTAAAAATTAAATTTATAATTAGTTAATTTTGGAGGCCCTAAGATTTAGGACAGAGTTTGGTTGGGGCCCCTGAAAAATCAAAAATTGTTTCCAAAAGAAAATAGCAAAAAAAAAAAAAAAGGAAAAAGTCTTGAAATAAAAAAGAAGTTGAAGGTTAAAAAGAAGCAAAAACAAAAAAACAATGGTATTGAAAATTTTTCTCGCCACTGTACTGCAAATTGCAATATAATTTAAAATATTGTATATATATAATTTTAAATATTTTTTGAGGAAAATATTAAATTAAATTAATATACCTATTAGTACGGGTTAAACAAAAATTAGCTAGGAGCCCTGTCGGCATTTATCGACTAAATGACCATTAGATCCACCACTGGTATATATTGTATGCATATACATATATAGGAGGTACTGCATACAAATATTTATATAATAATATACTATACTACTATATTTATGCATTTTTATGAAATCCCACACAACCTTAAATAGTTTTTCCCTCATTTTTATTATCTACGTGATTGATATATGTATGTAATTGGTACTTAATCTTATTTTTATTTTTAGAAATATTAAAATGATATAATTTAATAACTGAATCGTGTTATTTTTAGAGTATTTTTAAACCTATAACATTTGGCACAATATTAAAAATATTCAACAGTAAATGTAAAATCAACATATTATCACAAAACATAATCAAAATATGCTTATCAATATTACAACCAATCAGAGTATAGGACGCATAAATAGGTAGATATGCGTTGGACGCTGAAATAGTCACTTCCATATTATTTAGAAGGTTAGAACTAAATATTCTTAATAGAATACCTACTAGTTTTAAATATTTTGGTATTTAAAATATGTGAATTATTTTAAAAATGGATTTATTTATATTTTATAGTAAACAGCACAATATTAATTTTCATTAATGTTTGTTTCTCGCTTAAATACAATTATGAAAAACATAAAAACATTTTTTTTTTTCAGACTTTCCAATTAAAGTAAACATTTAAAAATATGTGTATAAATATTCCTTATTAGATATAGGGGTAGTGGCATATTTAGGTGGGGTGCAGGAGCTAGGAAAATACTTTGGGCGCCAAATTTTGAGTCTTATTAAGGGGCGCTGTGTGAAATTATCGGAATTTAGAGTAGGGTGACCATACGTTTAGTTTTTGAGAATTGTGTCCCGTTGTCCCAAACTATTTTTTGATTACGCTTTTCATCCCGCTTTTGGAAGTAGGGTGCAGTTTCTTGCTTATTGACAATGGAGCCTTAAAATTTAAGGTCGCCACTATTTTTTATTTTATTTTTTTTTTGGGGGGGGGGGGTGTAAAAAAATATTAGTATTGAGGCACCAAATTACTAAATACGCCTATGAATTTTGATTATTGTATAGTTTTGCATTTATCTAAGGCCTAAGCAGTAAACAAACATTAATGCAAGGTATAAGTCTTGCATCTAATAGATAAATATTAAAAAAACTAAATAAATACATAATAAACAAAATCGATATTTATTTCACTTACAACTAATTATATATGGTGGGCCAAGGAAACGGGAAAATTTGAAATAACTCTCACAAACGTTTAAAAAAAATTTTTTTAAGTTTTATTGTGGAAAACATAAAGTAAATAATAATATGCCATTAAAGGTTTAAAAAACTAAAATTTCAATTTTTAAAAATAATGTTAGTAAGAACTAAGATGGTGTCCGTTCCTCTGTATATATTCCTGAAATCGCGCGGTGGAGGTTTTGTGGGATTCTCTGTAACATTTCCATGGAAATCAAAGCAATTTCTTCTTGGATTCGTGTCTTCAACTGGAAAAGTGTTGTTGGATGAGTGCTGTACACTTTGATTTTGTCGTCGAACCTTGAGATGATGTGATCACCAAAGAAACTGTCGAACGGCTTTAATTGATTGTTTGGCAGATTTTTTCTTGTGAGGCCATCTTAAAAGCAAGAGTTCAAGAAGAAATTGCATTGATTCCCATGAGGATATTTCAGAGAGTCTTGTAAAACCTCCATGCACAATTCCAGAAATGCATATATATATTATATATGGTGTCATATGGAAAAATACGTGTTAACGTCCTATTGAACGGACACCATTTTACTGACATTACTTTCCAAAATTGAGATTTTAGTTTTTTGAATTTTTAATGACATATTATTTACTCTATATTTTCTACAATAAAACTTGAAAGTAATTTTTTTAAACGTTTGTGATAGATATTTAAAATTTTCCCATTTCTTTGGCCCACTCTGTATATTTTAAAGAGTTTACAATTTAATAATGTATAATTTTATAAATAGCCCAGTAATATGTTCTAGACTAAAAATTAAATAAAATAATTTTTCATTAATTAGGTATGTTGATTCAGATTTGTTTAAATGAAATGAAATTTTTGTTTTTGATTCAGTTTTTTAGATATTTTTTTATTTTGTTTCTGTTTTGATTTGTTATTATATTTTTCAGTTATCGTTTTTTTTTTTCATTTAAGATTTTATTTTTCGTTTAATAACATTATTATATATTATACCAATTTTCTTTTATTATTCACTTATTTACATATATTTATTCTGGAAATAAACTTACGAATAAAGTGCTAACTGTTTTTTAATGAAAAATTATCTCCAAGATAGCTAGATAACGATCCGTGGCAGTTACGTTATATATTATGATGTGAGCAAATTCGTATTATAAATAATTCAGTTTACAAATATTTCTTCAATATGCGTATTGCATAACGTTGAAAATGTTTTTTAAAAGTTTTTAGTTACAAGATTTTTAATATGTCTAACAAAAAAAAAAAAAAAACATTGAAAAAGTATTTAGAGCCACGAGCCACGAATTTTTCATTCAGCGAACAAAACTGCTCCTATAATTCACGTTGCAACACTGTCATATAGGTATTTTAGTACAAATAATCTAATTTTGTATCTTGAAATGATAAAAGAGTTTGTTGATTGAACATTTCTGATAAATATAATTCAATATAATTGTATATATAAATATATACATCAAACACTACTTATATTGAAAAAAAAATGTACGAAAAACGTCTCGATATTTACATTGGTAATGCAATTTACACAGTGAAATGTCATAATGATAATGAATGTATGTACCTATACCTAATGATTTTTGTTATCAATTTATTCGTCGAATAAATCCTTATTCTGTGTAAAAAGTACCAAATAATTATTTTATGATTAATCCATCAAATAAGCGCTATCTGGACACTGAAATACCAATAATTATCTATTTTTCCTTATCTGTCGAATAACTCGTGTTATATATAGTGAATAAATTTAATTGAAAAATCGGGCTTTACTTAATTAATAATAAATTAAATTCATTAAAATATAATGGTAAGTTAGTGGCGTATTTACGATTTCTTTTTGGGGTGTGATATCAGAAAAAAAAAACAGTTCATCAATTGAATTCTGCTCCCCCCTCTGTTTCCCTTATTCATTATAGTACGTTTATGTGACATGCATTTAATGGGCCATGTTTTTCAACATTACGCTGGTGTTTTCATCTATTCTGTTTATTGTCTATAGGCACTGTATAGAAAACTTATTTAGGTACATACTTATCATTTTTATTATCAAATTCTTTATTTTACAATTTATTATATTACAAAATAATGTTCATTTTATGGGGTTTTCGAGCAATTTCATCCAACACTTCTTATATAATATGCTTAGAATTGCCAAATGATTTATATATAACTGATAAGGTGTACAATGTAATTTCTACACAATTATTTAAAAATAACAATAATACTCACAATATTTCATCCAACACTTCTTATATAATATGCTTAGAATCGCCAAATGATTTATATATAACTGATAAGGTGTACAATGTAATTTCTACACAATTATTTAAAAATAACAATAATACTGTGATAAACGTGTTAATAGTAAAATAATGGTGATATTTCAACAACTAATTTAGGTATATTGTTAAAACTATTAAAATTATTTAAAACAAAAACAAAATTTGTTGGTGTTAACAAAATATCGGAGGACGCACGATTATTAAGGAGTTTTATATAGACAATATTTTCATGAAATTTTAAGAAAAATGAAAATCAAGACACGGCGTATATATGTAGGTATAATATGATTATTATTTATATAATATTATATAAAATAATAATACTAATTTACTTATTGGCTCTGAAATTAGGAACATAGGTGAAATTAGGTTACTTATTACAAACTTATTAAAAAATAATACGCATAATATAGTATAGCTTCTTAAAACAATATGATACAAAAACATATTTATAAAAAAATACCAATAAATCATAAATATAAAAAATTATACTATAATATATTATAAAATAAAAACTATATCATAATAAATGTATTATTATAATAATATTATTTATACTCTGTTATCACGCATTATTTATTTGACAACCTGTTTTATTAATCTGTGTTAATATTGTGGCTCCGCAATCCACCGGAATTGAGGCATTAGTTGGCACGTATAATAACACACTGATTTTGAATATGGTTAGTGTTCAAGAGTTTTATAAAAAACTGAAATTTATTATTAAAAAAAGGCTCTGGGTGATGATATATTACCCAGATCATCCCCCGTAAATACGCCACTGTTATAAGTTAATCAAATGAGACAGTAGCAGATGTTAATGTAAGTACTATATAAAGAATTCAAAATTTTCAAGTTTCTAAATTCAAGGGTAATTTTGCTTAGTAGTTAGTATGTACATTTAGTGTAGTCAGACATTTTATATTTAAATATCATAATTCACATTTTAAATACCAATTAAATATAATAAGTTATTTTCTGTGTATATAATATATAATTATATTATATCGTTTATAGAATATATAATAATATGAAGTAAATTAAATATAATTAAAGGATATTTAATTAATTCTAAAATTTTAATACTCACAATTTCCTCAGCAGTTTCTTTAGTCATGGGATCTACAAACAGTTTCTCCACCTAAATACCACTTGAAATAAAATAAATGTCCACCTGTTATAATAATTCTTGACAATATTTACCTTTGGCATAAACGGTGTTAGTAGTATTTTATTTTTTATACGTTTTAATTCTTCATCCACAGACCGTAGGTTTAAAGTACGTTCATGTTTTTCCATTTTAAATTTTTTCATCATGTAATCTCCACGAACGATAGCTAAACGTTATTTTTTTTCAAATAAATAGCTATAGATCTGAATTGTACTTTATTGTTATAATACACTTAATTATGTATCACGAATATCATAGATTATAATATAATTGTATAAAAATCATAAATCATACAATACACTTACTGACCTAAAAATACTAACATAATCTATGCTAATATTAAAGCACCTTATTGTTTTTATTTAGTTTAATAACACGATCATAAAAATGATGTAGGAACGTACCTATTTAAATTAATAAAATTCAATGCAAAATGCAAAAAATGCATAATGTACCTATCTATATTTTATAAATTAATCACGTAGGTAACATTTTTTATTATTATAAGTTGAAGATATTTTGTAATCATTTTAAATAATCGGTTTATAATCGTTTAATCAACTATAACAATATAGCGATTTATTCACGTAATCACAAAAGTATTTTGATTAAAATATTTAATACCTACAATATCTATGTAGCCATTAATGTAGGTATTACCCGCAGTTACCATAAAAAAGATTTAATAATTAATATTATAATAATAACTAATAACTATATAAACTAGGTAATATTTACTTTGTTACTTTAGGATTAATCAAATGGCTAATCAGGCATAAAATATTTAAATATACGTACATTTTGAAACGCATTTTTTGATTTAAATATAAAACTAATTTTTTTGAAACGTGGATCATTTATTTTTAGTATTTACTTATTATACTTCATATAAAAATGAAAAATTACTTTTTTGAGTATAGTAACTTCAATCTACCTAAATTTTACATCAGGAATCCCCTCTTTCTTTACCAAATAATTAGACGTGTAAAATATAAATATTCATTAGCATTATTAACTATAAATTACAATCTTAAAGGAAGATGGGTGAATGGCGCCCACCTAAGCAAGAATTACAATATCTCAAGAACTATAAGTTAAAAATATTTGCTAATGATTTTAATTTATGTAGAAATATGTTAGGTATAATAATAATATACATAAGTTTTAGATTTTTAAAATTAATATTAATATATTTTTTATAATTTAAAAAAAAAATGAAAATAAACGGTATTTTCCACATAGTGGGGTATAATACCAGCTATATTAAAAATACATGTAAATATATAAGAAATTACAATTTGACTCAAGAATTACTCAAATTTTCCTTTTTATGTTTCCTGAGTTATAAACCTAAATAACATATTTATAACATTATTATGAAATGTAATAAATTTGGAACATCTTGTTCAGATTTAGGTATTTTAACAATATTATAAAAAAACATTATTATAAATTAGTAATTAAATAACATGATTATTAAGAAATGTAATAAATTTGGAACATTTTGTTCAGTCTCAAGTATTTATTTTACAATATAAGTAGTAATTAAGTAATATAAGTATATTATAGATAGATTATTTTTAGTCAATATTGACCGCCATTACCCCGTCTATTTTAGTCGACATTACCCTATTTAACTTAATTTTTTTTTATAAAAATAATTTAAAAATAATATAAAAAAACATTATACCTATAATGTTTGCATGTTTCAGATATCAATAAACATCTGATACTATGTTTTGATAACAATATTTATTAATACATATAATAATTGTAGTCAGTGCCGGTTTTTAAATTTTAATAAGCAAAGAAAAAAAAGTCATTCGTCAATTCCTATTAAAAATTAAGTGAACAATGGGACCCCACTTCCAAAAGCAGGACGAAAAGTTTAAATATTTTTACATTTTGCGCCCCATCATAATGGCGCCCGGGGCAAGTGCCCCGGTTCGCCCCCCCTCCCTAGATCCGGAAATGATTGTAGTATCGTATGTTATAATATTTACAGAGATATGATACTGATCGGTATTATCCACTGGCCACCATTCACCCACCTTCCTCTATACTCAATAGATACATAATAATAAATAATAATTTGTTTGTTTTTTGTTATGCGGAAATTATGTTTTTTGATTATTGTTCATGCAGAAAATCGTATATTTAATACTTTGTTTTCATTTTTTTAAGATTAAAATTTTTTTTTATGTTTTTAGTAAAGTAGATTTATTTGATTTGTAATTATATTATTTTCATTAAAAATAAATTATATTAAATAAAATTAGTTTATTTAATAAAACCAATGAAATAATAATTGTGTACCTACTACAATGATTTAGGCTAGCGTCATCTTCTGGTTAAAAATATAGTTATATTATATTGACAGACTGAGAATGTCGTCTAATAGTACTAGGTAGAGTCCCTAGATCTCGTTGGTTGTTCGAAAATAATAGCTATTGCTTAGATCTCGACGAGAGTAAGCAATAGCATTGATTATACTGGTATATAAAATATACTCAATCAATAGTAATAGATTTGAAAATATAATTTAATTGAACAAATTAATTTTTTTTTTTAAATTATGAGTGGCTATAATATCAGACGATAAAATTTTAAAGTATGATTTGCTCGTTTAGCACAAACAATTACTATTTAATCGTACTATGTGTAATGCCTAATAAATAAACCTGAAATTTACTTGATCAGGCAACCTAAATCACATGAGCCTGATTATCGTCGGATAGGCAGCTTAAAGGACATGCACCTTGTATTTTATCGCGTAGGCAACGTAAGATGCCTAACAGTGACGACGAAGAGTATGGGAATAGGAAAAATAAATTTATGCTACGGAACAGGGAGATAGGACACAATATAAGAGAAATAATTATAATGATATAATCTTGAAAACTAAACATTGCTACGATATCTCCGTACGAGTGGACGGGATCTGTGAAGATGACAAGCCCGTAGGTCCCGTAGATGTATAAACAGTGGTCGAATTGAAAAAAAAAAATAAGGACGGACTCTGAGCTAAGTTCAAAAATCAGCGTTCCGGGACATATTAGGGAAAAAGTTAGCCGTGGAGGACTTCGTCCCCCACACCCCCTATCCAAAGTTTCTTAACCAGGGGACATTTTATATTATTATAGAGCATGAATGAGTAGAAAAATCCAACATTTTTTTTACATTATTGTTAGGTTACATATTTTCAAGATAGCATAGTTTAAGCATTCCTCTTTCAAAATAATTTAACATTTTTCCTTTTAAATGAATAATCGAGGAAGTTGTAGTTGTAGACCGAAATGAAGTTTATCGG
>JAIPRL010013398.1:0-10607 GCA_025469235.1 Pemphigus obesinymphae
CTTTGTCAATAATAAATAGTGTATAATTGTTTATAATATCACTGAAAAAAAGAATTATCAATTTATTCATACCATAGTAATAACGTCTGATTGTTATTACATTTAGAAACTAATGAACAATTTTATTCTTCCGTCAAATTAAAATATGTGGGTGTGGAAGACCTCATAAAAATACGATAAAAATTAAGCATAAAAAATCAAAGCTGAAACTTTGTATTCGATTGCACACCGATATTTGGGCCCACAGTGTTCAACATTTTGTTGTGAATTTTCCTTTTTAAAAGCTACATTGGTACACTCTCCAATTATGTCCACTGCGTAAATTTCAAATTGCCTCAAGATAGCTATTGATAGCACCTTGTATACTATGTCCCATAGTGAGATTCCACGGTAGTTTGTTAATATTTTTATGTCTCCTTTTTCGAATATTGGATATATTATTCCTAAATTCTAATTCTTAAGTATTAATTCATTGGTCTATATATTTTTTACTAGTAAATTTCAATAGTTGAAATAGTTCAATAATTGAAGTGATTTAATTTTTTTAAATTTTTGACGATGCTATTATTTCTTCTAACACTGATTCTGTTATCTACGGTTGTTTGACAAATCCATATTTTATATTTTACAATGTTAAATTGTTAAATGTTACATTGTACTGTTATTATTTAGTAACTCGTTGAAGTGTTTCCAGAATTGTTTGATTATTTATGTTAGTTCTTTTAGCAGGTTATCGTTGTCATTTTTTATGATGGAAGTTTGGAGTTTAGAACCTTGTATAATTGTTCTCCATTTTTTCAAAAAAATTGTTGGGTTATTATAATCTTTTTATAGATTTTCCAAAATATTTTTTTCACCAATCTTTTGGTGAAATCTCTTCTGATTTTTTAAATTTATTATTGTCTAGGTATACGAATTGCACTCAAAAGTAATTCTACTAATGAGATGATGTAGATAATCAAAAAAATTACTCTTCTAAGTTGTAACATTTGAGTTGCACCCAGTAAGTGTTGTTCTCAATTTAGTAGTATAATAATTTATTGCATGTTAATGATGTTAGTGTTATTTATATTTGTACAAATAATATAAATATTGTTATACAACATTAATTGTTCATTAAAAATAAAATATTAATTTCGTCATTATTCAGTACTAAAGCAGAATTAAATTTTTAAAATAATAAATTTATTATTCGAATATTTTGATATCATTTCAATGATATCGGATTAGAATATGATAATTGTGATGAGAATCGGTGGTTAGATGCGTAGCTGTTATTTTTAAGCATTAAACTTACTAGTAAGAATAAGTGAAGCCAAGTGAAGAAAATAGCTTAAGAAAATATTATGAATCAAATTGTAAAAGATCCACGTATCACGTTTTATATTGATAACTATATGAATCGGTAGTATTACGTAAACTATTAAAAGTCTATGTTGTATTTAAAGTTGAAGTTGATCATCAATATGTTAAAATTGTATACAACTAAACTGCATTTTATACATTTTTGGATTTTATAATATATTTAATTTTTTACTAAAATTATGAATTACATAAAATATAAACTATTATTGTTTTTTTAAAATAATTTTCAAATTCAAATATATTAAATGTCAGTTAATCATTGTAACTCATATATTATCTTTTTATTGTAATAATTTACAATTGATATATATATATATATATATATATATATATATATACATACTAATTCGTGTTAATCGGCGTATTTCGTTTCAAATATGTCCATAAAGGAGATTCATTTGCACCATTGATATATTCTTGTTCAAATACGTCTATGGGACCAGTTATTATAAGACCGTTAGAAGTATTAGCAGGACTATCAACAGGCTGAGAATAAAAAATGTTTGCAATCAATTTTTTTTAAACTAGAATTGTACTTTTCATTAATCATGATTTTTTTTTTTTAATGTCTATTAGTCATAGAATTGATTTTATGCAATCATTATGTACAGAAATATAGGATATGAAAATTGTATAATTTATGCAAAATTATTATTAGTTACCACTCATCTAAGGACTTTAAGAACTCTTAGAACTCTTGTATAATAATCGATGATCTCGAGTAACACTTATGTTTCTTTTAGTTACACATTTTAGTAGATATTATAACAAATCTCAATATCTATACTCAATGCACAGGGGAAGAGAATGGTACACTTTGATATATAACAATATTTAATAATAACAACATTAACTAATGTGGAGTCACGATAATGAATTAAATCGAGGATAGGCGATTTTTCTTTAAGCTCATGTACATATTTCCAAAAGTTGCATGGCGAGGCTTAGAGTAAACGCTTAGTAAGGACAATATGGGATCGGTAGTTCGGCTTACAAATATGTTTTCATTTAGCTCTGAGTTCAGAAAAGGCACCATAATTCATAGCTAGACTAGTCATTTTAAAAAATTTTAAGTCCATGTTTTTTTAATAACTAAGATTTTAAGTTAATTAAAAAACCAACGGGGTACTTAAAATCACTTAACACATGGTGAGTAATACAGTAGATTAATGGAAAATCAACAGGTACGTGTAGAGTTATGACGTAACAAAATGGGAAGATATGAAATAAGCGGAATATATTGGAAGATAATAAGACCTAGTTATTGTCACCACAGATTAACAGCTGTTCAATAATTTATATCAATTAATATTGGAAATAAAACAGAAAAACTTGCAAAAAAGTTGCAAAAATTTATTAGATGATTAAAAACGACACTAATTACTGTTTGAGTTTCTGTGTTCTTACATAACAATAAAAGAGTGAAATCCAAAACTAAAAATCAAAACTATTTTTTTTTTAAAGTAACATATTATTTATGATATAGGTACAAATAAGTACCGAGAGCAACGTGATCACGTATTTCATTGTGATCGCTATTATTATAACATATTGTAATACTTATAACATATTCTGATAGTATTATTATAAAATGATAATATTTACCGTATTATCCTTAAACTCTATGCTCTTGAATGCTAGAAATTTCACTCTTTTATTGAATTTATTTAGGGCTAAAGTGAGTATACTTGTATACCTTAAACCCATTTGAAGCTGTGAGGCTACATTAAAAATTACCAACATTTTACCTCTGTAATAATGAAAAACCAAATTATTGTTACCATTATTTAACTAACATGGCAATTTATAAATATATATGGCTTATGGGTTGACTCAAAGACAATTAATTATTAATTGTTGTCTGACATAAACATATTTTCTTTTTAATCCTAAGGTGTCTTAGCTGTATCACGTCGATAGCAATAGATCTCAAAATATTTGTTTTTGTAGTTTAAGAATAATTCCCTTAATATGATTTTTGTTACCGCTTAATTATGTGATAATCATCCGTTTTTAAAGCTAAGTACAGAGTATGGTTCAATTAAATAAAACAATTTTAAAAACAGGGGAATTGTTTAAAAATTGATAAAAATAAGCAAAAGAAGAGTCAATTTTAAGAGAACCTATGGTATAAACATATTATGTAAAAATGTCTCATGAATTTTTTGGGGAGGGGAATTCCCCCATTGGAACCTACCCTGTGTATATTATTATTTTTACATTATCGACACATGTCGAAACGTGGTTATCAACATATGTTTATAAAAATTAAATAATTATATAAATTATTAAATAAAATAGTTTAAGAATTTCCTTAATCTTATTATAATAATGAAATACGTATAGTGATTTTCATGGAGTCTCCATTTAGATATTTGGATAAGCTTAGAGAACACATTTTTTAGATATATTATAGGTAGGTATTACAAAACGATTTATAAAATTAAATACAATATGTTAAATGGGTGATGATCCAACGACTTATAAAATGAAGTATTAATAACTCCATACCAAAAAAAAACGGATTAAAAAAATAGAAAAACCAAATATCTGCTGCTTCAATCACCTATGAAGAAACATAACTCACGTTAATATGTACACATTTCGAATAGAATTTACTTTATAAATGATAAAATAATAATAAGTTAAGTGACGTCATAAAAATGTCATATTTGTTTATGACTGTAAACTATTATTTACAATATGCTACGCTAATACTAATTGTTTTTCAATAGAAATGATTTATTATTGTTTTAAAATTAAATATGCCCATCATTAGGTATAATATCAAACCAGCGATATATGCTTCCATCCACGGCCGTCCCGAAGAAAATATTTATGTGTATTTTTTTATGAATCTACTTATTTCTTGATTTATGCTTCCATCTCCTACTGATTAATACTTTTTAATTGTATCAAAATCTATGTATTTAAAATTTATTTAAAGTCTTTTTTAATAAATCAATATTTGTTTATATTTACTT
Organism: Pemphigus obesinymphae; assembly: GCA_025469235.1. Classification (NCBI taxonomy): domain Eukaryota; kingdom Metazoa; phylum Arthropoda; class Insecta; order Hemiptera; family Aphididae; genus Pemphigus; species Pemphigus obesinymphae. Next base: position 4,350 of record JAIPRL010013398.1, read on the forward strand.
ATAGTCGCCCATTCTCACTAGTTCGCCATTATATTTATTTACAATGAAGTTTGCTGTCCATAGATTTCCATTTATCTGAAATTATTAAAGTACAAGCATAGAATAAAAAACAGGTTTGCATTATAAGCCGCGATTAATACACCACTGCTTGTATTTAATAGTTTATAAGGATCTTATAATAATAAATTACATACATTATATTGAAAGAATATAGTAATTATGTTATGAAATTTCGTATTTAATTATTTAATTATTATAAGTAGACATAGGAACTCTCTGTACATTTTAAACTATAAAATAATGTTTTGGACGATTGTGTTCAAATAATGATTACTTATTTTTTAGATGAGAATTTTAGGAATATTTCTGAAACTTATCATTATATATTATAACATCGAACTTACCTCATATGTACTGATTAAAACAAATAACAAAACAGTCTTCATTGATACCATATTTGAAATTGTCACCTATAGATAAAAATATAGTTGAACCGTATTTAATAGCAATGTGAAGATAGCACTCCAACACCAATATTTTTCAAAACTCATTTTTAGAATGGTTTGGTGATGTTTGGTGGTCAAAATTATAGGATTTATATTGTTTTCAAAAACAATTGCCAATTTCACAGCTGCACAGAAAACATCAAAATTTTCAAATATCATTTTTGGAATTATTTGATGGTCGTTTGTTGGAGTTTGGTAGTCGAATATTGACGTTTGGTAGTCAAATTTGGGAAGGTTATCTATTTTTCCAAGTTTAAAAAACAATTTTATGGTTGATAATAAAAACGTAGGTAATATCAAAATAACTTTATTAAGTTAAAAACTATTTAATATTACTTTTTTTTTTTCAAGTTTTAATTGCATTAAATATTTGTATTATTTACATGCCAACCTATTTCTATTTATTTATTTATTTTTTATCTAGATTATAATTAAATAAATATCTATAAATATTTCAAATAATTTAATATTATTTTAGTTAGTAAATGAGCTGTAGCTCATAAGTTATATATATATATATATATATATATATTATATACAATAACTTATTCCAATATGTTTACAAGCGTGGGCGATGATTCGCCAGGAATAGATACAAATATAATCCCTAGAGCCGCACTTCCGGGAGGGACGTTCCCTATAACCCTATTTATGAGAAGTGGGTTTCCCAAGCACATCTCCCGGGAGGGGAAGTCTTCCGACAGGTGTAGGGTAATGCGTGTTCTTCCGTGGGGGAATTACAAGTTTTACAGTTTACGTTACAATGATAATCCCAAATGGGATTTATTACAAGGAAGTGAATATAATTACTATCGGCAGAATCCAGGTGGCCGATATCGGTCCGCGGTCCCGGTAGGGTTGGCCGGGACGTCGTGAAGAGAAATGATATATCTTATTAGAAGTAGCGATCAGAGAGAAGGTGAAGTAGAGAGTTTGGCCGGGAGTGATTGTTCCAGTAAACCGTCGGATTACGAATTTTTCACCCACTATTTATATTTTTTTACGTTTTCGAATCTCTTTAGGTAAGGAAGGTTCAAGAAGGAAAAATGGGGTGTTGAATGTCGTCTAATCGACCGGTATTTACCACATTGTGGTGTGGTATGTGCCATGCAGTCTAGGCGATTTCACTGTCGATACTTTTTTGTGTACATGTTGTCGATCTATTCGTCTGGTCGTCTTGATCGTGATATATTGTATACCCGGAGCCTTTACAAATGTTTTCCGTGACACTTTGATTGTTCATTGTCCCATTTCTCTGCAATCAAAAAACGTCCTCAATTTGTTGTGAAGTCTTCGCACTCTATTGTCGAGTTTCTGTCGTCGTTTCTTGATCTTCTTTCATTGATCCTGCACTAGAGCGCGCCACCAGTATACGGCGGGTTGATTCATATATTTGCCATTTTTCTTGAATTCTGTGTTTAGTGGTTTTCTGGGTTCGCCTAAGCAAACCACTATTATATGTCACATAGCGTTATTCTACGAGTTTTTTTATACCTAGCTATTTCTGGATGGGCATAGTCTTCGGGTTGGGCCGTTAAATATTTAACCTATAGCCTCAAATTTAAAGTAAGTACCCTAACTTATTAAAAAAACTAACTAAATACCTTATTTAAAAAAAGAAAAATAACATTAGTTTTATTGTATTTTTTACTCATTACCCAGCCTGAAAAATGTAATAATTTAATAAAAAAATGTATTGGTAACTTTTATGAAATTTTAAGAAAAAAGAAAACCAACAAATAAAACTATATAAATATATTTTAAAAGTAATTTCAAAATTGATATGTGACAGTATCATTTCTTTTATTGTTGTGTAGTTACAATATTTATTTTAGAAATGTTTATGCTATTTAAATGCTATGTAACTTTAAAAGAACGTCAAAATAAAATTATACTTACAATTTTTACGTTGGGATGCAGACGTGATGTAAACACCCCAACTTTGAAAATCCTACGACTTCGACAATTTTGACCATTAAACATCAAAAGTCAACTACCAAACACCAACAAACAGCCCTAAAATGGTTATAAAAATAATATATAACACAAAACCCAGTAAAAGAAAATTAATTAATAATTATTATAATAATATAATAATTAATAAAACCTTACACTAACTTTGTATAATAAATTCCGATGAAATTTCCTACAACTAGCCATAGACTAAAGTCTGGTATAGTTCAAGTAAAATGTAACTGCTATTATCACATGGTTAGACAGAGACAACAAATACCAAGGAAGCTTTCTCTTAAGCCACCCTTCCCAATATAAACCTATTGAAATTTAGTTACAATCTAGAAAAAAAAATACAGATAAATAGAAATAGATTAGCATGTAGATAATACAAATATCTAATTGAATTAAAATTTAAAAAAAAAAATATTTAAAAAAAGAAGTAATATTAAATAGTTTATAACTTAATGAAGTTTTTTTATTATTATCTCCATTTTTATTATTAACCATAAAATTAGTATTTCAACTTTAAAAAACCGATAACATTTCCAATTTTGACCACTAAACGTCACAATTTGACTACCAAACACAAACAAACTACCACCAAACGATTTGAAAAATAATATTTGAAAACTTCTGAAGTCTGCTGTGAAGACGTGAACTTAGTCACCCAATTTTGAAACCCTATAACTTCTACAATTTTAATTACCAAATACCAACAAACGACCACCAAACGATTCAATAAATAAATTTTAAAGCAATTTGAAGTTGGGGTACTAACTTTACATTATTGTATTAAATCCACGTATTGACATTCCCACATTAATCCAAAATCCATACATTAGATTATAGATAATACATTAATTCCGTCAGATATGTAGATAAAATACAGGCGTTATAAAGTGATGAACTACTATAAAACAGCGATTTATTTAATTATGTCAAATTAGTATAATATGATTAAAATTTATTATTTTTATATTTTATCAATAATTATTTCTTACTGTTTTACTAAGTTACTCACTTAAATAATGATAACAGAGATCAGTCGTCCGTTATATGATTTCTAATGTAAGGAACAAACCAACTTTACCATCTAACCGGTCGCTGTTTTTTTACTGTACATCCAGTAGCGGATGTAAAGCTAATTTTTTTTGGGGAGACAGCCTGAAATTTTATACATTTCTAGTTACTTCCACGTTATATTACATAATAAATCATGTAAAGTATAGTAAAATACATCATAAAAATCGATGTGGGGATAGCAAATTCCACCTTTGCCTCCCTCCACCTGGATCCGTCACTGATAACATCTTAGGTACATCTTTATTTACTTCGCGAAATACAGTGACGAAAACATCTGTATAAACCCATTCGATTTTTGCGTGCCTGTTTTAAACTGGTTTTAAATTTTAGAAACAAGTAATTTTTATAATTTTGTATTTTATATGTAATTTTTGTTTCTTAACCCTTTATAGCCTAAAACATTTTAAAATTTATGTTGCTTGTGACTTAGACACTAATAAAATAGAACTAATAAAAATGATTTATAGTTTTCACTATAACTCAAAAATGAGACAATGACTAAACCATAATGGAGTCACACTAGACAGTTATGACAACAAAATATGTACATTGTATACATACTGTAAATTAATACCGAAATCCCAAAATTTGTCTTTTCTAAGTATATTATTCAAATTGAATATAAGTTTCGTTTTATATGATTATCGACAGTCTAGGAAAGTATTTAAATATAAGTATTTTATGATTTTTTTGTATTCGAGCACTATTTTTAATAATTTTCGTAAAAATTATTCGAATACGTATTTTGAATACTTTTTCTAGTATTTTTTATTTACAAATAAAAAACTTTTTTTCTGAACTATGAAAATAATTTTTAATTATCAAGACAAAAAATTTTTTAAACAAACCGTATTTTTTTTCTTCTTTGTTATAATCTTTTAAAAATTTCTTTTATTATTACAGTTCCTGATTGTTTATTCAGTTTATTCTTATTTGAGTTTTCAGGAGAACTAGTATTATTAAGATTTTCATTTTGATTGTAAATATTTTTTTTTCTATTTTTTTATATAGATTCTTGATTAATGTTAGAATTACCAGATTTTGAAAATTCTAAAACAATATTATATTATCTGTTCGTAGTTTATTCTTTTTACAAAAATGAATTACACTAGTAGGAAAATTATTTATACCAATAATTATACAATGAAATCAAAGTATAAATTGTATAATACAATACACATGGTTAATACAAATTATAAATATTATGTTATAATAGCATATATATTATTTTATAAATTTTATTTTCAATACATAAATACAAATATGCTAAATTACAAAGATATTCACTATGCTTATAATTACCTAAGACCCACCCATAATAGTGATATTCCTTTATTATATTAAATATCCTTAAAGAAATCATTTTTTTTTGCTTTTTTTTAATGATCAACTTTTTTCTATGTGATATTTATATGTAAAATATTTACGTATACTTTTTTATTTTATTTTGGTCATAATTTTTAATGGGCTTCTCGTAACGACTACCTCTTGGTTCTTTCTCGTTAAACCCGCCACTGCTGTTAGTGTAATTATGATGATAGACTGACTAATATATTTTGAGAGCTTTATGAAACATATCAAATATTATTTATCAATCATGAAATACAAATACCTGAAAATTATCTTTGATAGTTCTGTAATCATTTGCATATAGCTGATGAGACGTCAAGAATAATCATCGCTTTATGATAATATATTAAAATCGAAGTACCTATATTGTCGAAATTCTATCTCACAAAAATATAAATTAATTTTTTTCTGTACAATTATTTTATTTCATACAAATTCTGTAGAGTCGTTAGAAAATAGTAGGCAAGTGGTTTTTGAGTAATATCTTCGTATACCACCAGGTGTGTTCTGGATCCATAAAAACATAAAATATGATAATCGACTTACATTTATTTACTAAACAGAAACTAAGAAATTTTTATCTAAGAATTGTGCAATATTTTATATTTTTTTCATTGTATATTAATTATTAGAGTATATTGTATCTACGTATATTATATTGTGTTGGATACAAAACCGTAATTATTTTGAATTTGCCGCGACGTGATCGATGCGTCCCGTACCTCAACGATTTGCCATCCCGAATGCCGCCACCGACGAAGCTTGCTCAACTTTGTACCCCCGGAGAGGGGATGGTTGGTCGCGGCCGGGCCGCTGGCCGCCGGTATCCGCCGCCATGCTTTTTTGTCGTTTGTCATCCATATACCGGAGCTGATGTTTTTTTTTCTTTTTTTTCGCGAACTGATGCGCCGTCGCCGTTACGTCATTATTTTTATATTCCGTGCACCCAAGCCGCCTGTTGTTTTTTTTTTAATTCGTGTCCCACCCTCGTTTGTGTTCACGATTCGTGTTTTTGGCCGCCTGTGTCAATCCGCGACTGATTTTTTTCTACCGTAGCCCGTCTCATCGTCGCCCGTACGATTCGAGTCGCGCTCAACCAAGTGCCCGATTGTAATTTTTGCCCGTCCGTTCTACGCAGTGCGAACACGCCTGCCCGCGGCTGTGGTGTAGTGTTTCTTGTTGTCGTCTGTGCCGCGTTCTACGCCGCGACAACGAACGCCCACGCGTTAACCATAACTACACGGAAAAAAAAAATTACTATTTTTTTATAGTTGAGAAAAATATTGTTAATTCAACTACATTTAAGATAATACAAACTAATGTAAATCCGTTGGAATAATTATTGTAATATAGTTATAATATT
>JAIPRL010013399.1:0-10607 GCA_025469235.1 Pemphigus obesinymphae
TTTTTATCGGGATTATTAAATTTATTCAATAATAAAGTATGTAATATGTAATATGTGTTAATGTATTAAAATCAAAGCAAAATATGTAGTAAAATAAAATTTATAAATACGTAATTAATTTTTTTTTACCACTTCGCCTATAAGGTTCATTCGGTTATAAGACTCACTTTGTGCTGGTCCCAAAGTGAGTCTTATAAGCGGCGTCTACTGTATTATGATACCGGTAGGTAAATCGTATAACCACTGCGCAGTGTATATCGAGCATATACATTATGGTCGTAAACAAAGGTGGGCCAGTTAATGGAAAAAATTAACTTAGTCCAGTTAAGTTAGTAAGTTAAGGCCTAAATGCCTACAGTAAAAAGTTAAGAGTTAACCAAAAATAAATTTAACTGACCGAGTTAATTAGTTAATAAACAAATTCAAATCAACTATAGTTGAGTAATAAAAGTTAAACGAAAATTAACTTTTTAACTAGTTAATGCCCAACCACCATTGGTCGTAAATACGTGAATGAAAAGACCATCGTCAATAACATAGAATATATAATATATAGACGGACGACGAACCGGGTCCGGGCTTCGGGTGGTCCAATCCTTCACTATTATATAGAAACTCTGGTACGCATACACAAAGGATCTTTGCCCGTATGGTGGATAACGTGCGCATTCGTAATTGAATCATCGACACGATGATCTCGGAAAATCTGTGCACGCCGAGCGGTCGGTTAGGTTAGGTCGCGGTTAGGTTAGGTTAGGTATCGATCGCGATGGATGCACGCGCGAGTTCTCTAATGCGTTTTTACTTTGGTAGATATTGTCTTACATCTAACCTATAACTGACGCGCGCGAACAACAAATTATAATAATACTAGTGCACACGAGCGTATATATATATAGTGCCTATAGCACGTGCGCGAGAGAAAACAACGTGTTATATCGAACGGTATATATATATGTATATAATGTCAACTGCAGTGAACGGTCTGAGGATTAATGGATTCACAGGTCAAGTCGGGTTACGTCGGGTAGTTCAACGTCAATATCAAAAAAAAAAGGAAAATTTTTTGCGAAATGTCTTAGCACTTAGCCTCTGACAGGTGAAATGAAAGAGTTCTGTAAATATTCCATTCCATTTTTAACGTGTCGTTTTCGGACGTGATTTTTTCTTTTTTTAAATATGTATAAGTTTTTTTTTCGTTTTTTTGGGACAGAAAGAGTTTCAAAGTAAAATATTCTAGTCGGTGCTTTAAATAGAGGTCATTTTTCGATTTTCAAAGTAGTTTTCTGAAACGTATAAAGAAAAATTACTATATTTTTTAACGGAATTCTTTATTTATTTATTATTAATATTTCAGAGGAAATAATAAAATAACACATGAAGTTGTCATATATATAGTTATAGTTGTTTTCGTACATTTTTTTTTCTTTAATAATATTATGCTCATATTGAATTTATTCTCATTAAAAATGAATAATAATATATTTCTAACAAAAAAATTTGTTTTTTTTTATATAAATTGACGTGACAAACCTCATCAAATCCTTTTATATATATGTACTTACAATTTATCGTATGTACACAGTATTACGCGAAAGAGTGGCATTTTGTTATTGATGTGAGGGTTAAAATTCTAATACCTAGTTTTAATATCAGCATGTGTTCATATCATGACTAAACGATTTTCTTTAAATTGTATAAAAAAATTAATATATTGGTGAAAAATGAATAAATAAGTGTAGGTACCTATTAACGCTTGTAATATTTTTGATTTGTATGACTTTTTTTTTTATAAATTTTGTATATTTTATTAAATAGAAACATAGTGTTTTAGTTTTGTACTGATGATTTTGTTTTATTCAGTAGGTATAGATTTCAATATTGATAAAAAAAATTAAACACATTAAAAATAATTGTTAATATTATATATCTCCACAAATTGGTTATACCTAGTCCGAGAAATTAAAATTATAGTACCTACCTAGTAATTTATATAATGAATTATAAAAATTCATCGAATAATTAATAATTGCCTTTTATAATCGGGAAATTGATTGACGTCAAAAACAAATTATATTTTATTTGCGTGTATTTAATATAATATTCTATCTATTTCCGTCTAATTGAATTAATGGCTCGATAAATTTAATTGAAATATGAAAACCACCGATGAAAGTAAATAGTCTTGACTAAGGATAAAAATAAAAAATTCGTTTATTATTCTTACAAAATTCCCGAAAACAATATATATATAGTGCGTAGTACACCCCATAAATTAAGTATATTTTTACAAAATCGTAAGAGATATGTAGAAAAAAAAATAATACGCCATTCTTAATCGGTGGCAGTGGCGTCCAATACGAAAGATCGGATAATAATAATCAATCATATTTTCGAGTGTTCCGAGTAGGTATATAGGTAGTATACCTATCTTGGCGTAAATCGAATTAGATTTTCGACTCCATAAGACGATCCATCATGTTCCGTTAGCCGTAAACGCGGTTTAATAATAATAATTACAACGATATCGAGCACGCGGTTACCTGCAGTAAAAATAATCGGACGTAGGAGGTGGTAATCACGAACCGACAATTATTATCACTTTATTACATCCATTATCTTCGATAGTCGATGTAAATATAAACTCACGTGAAATAAGGATATTCGTCGACAGCAATATATTTCATTATAATATTATGCTAAAACGTGATAATTCAATGTTTATTTAACATAATTAAATCGTCGTAGGCGTACAGTGGCCCACGCGACGTAGGCGTATATTGAATTCGAACAATAAACCGATATTTGTAGAAACCGATTTTTCCTTATCCGTTTATTGATACGACTATAATAATGTTACATTAAGTGCTTGAAATCAGGAGAGTAGTATATCTATTCATATAATTTTATTTTTATTTTTTACCGTATTAAACCCCTTCCAATTTTTTCTAATTGAAACGCAATGAAATACAAATGTAAATGGCCGAAAGACACGTGCCAGGATTCTATATACTTTCACATGCACATATTTAGTTTCTAACATTTAAGGATGTACAAAATAGAATACTGCGAAAACTAACCCAGATCGATTTCTTGGGCGCTTCGTCGATAACATGCGATTAAGGATTTTTACAACTTAGACCACTCACAATGTATAGGGTATATCAATAAATAAGAATTAATTTAAAGATACATTTTTGGAGCTTCTATTTAAAAAAATGCTCTGAATTAAGAGGACTTAATATTTGTCAACTGTATATCGCGTTCTGTTAAATCATTAACAACTATATGTTAAAAGTAAATGAAAAAAAAATCTGATTTTTAGAATGTCCTTTGTCGGATTGAAGAGCGTTTTTTTACAATTCATTCTCTTAAAATTGTATATCCGAAATTTATAACTATCAACAATGTAATTTTAACTCTAGTAATTATTAATCAGAGGATTAAAATAATATTATTTTTGCGGGAAAATAGGTGATAAGAGGCTGATAAGTAATGCGTATGTACCTATACCTAACATGGTTTCGGCTATTGAAATAGAATACTCGCAATATTAACAGACTTAAACAAAACTTTTTCTATAACACACACTGCAACATACGAGTAGTAAAATCGAGTTTTGTATATTCAATTTCCAAAAAGTCATTATTCTTCCCCTCCTCAAATATTTTAATAGTACACTATAAAGATGACACTTCTGTCGGTTAAATAATTTAGGTACCTATTAGTATTGCATTCAGTATTGTGTCTGAAGGGTTGAGGAAACATTGTCGGGATTCGAAGTTCTAAGATGATTTTCGTTGTTTTCTCTTTCTCTCAAGTGAAATACATATAGTTCTTATCGATACCGAAATTTTAAAATTAATTTCAAGTACTGTCTTTGATTTGTAGGTTCGTATAATATATATATATATAGGAAATATTATATAAATATATATGAATTTGGTGAAAAATTGAAATAATTTTAGAATTTGAATTTACAATAATTTCAGGTTTTACTAGGCGGGGGCAAAATTTTGACCGGCCCCTTTACAAATAATAAAAATTTAAAAACGTTAATAAGTAGAAAAAAAAAAAAAAAAGGTCTTCACATTCTTCGCGACGATGTAGGTATACCCTTGCCGGTCCCCCTTAAAATTTTCCGATAGACTTTAAAAATCAATCGGGCCCGCAAAAATTAGTCGGCCCCACATAAATCTTAGGGTGGGGCAAATGCCCCATCCTGCCCCCCCCCAAATGACGACACTGAGAAAATGTTCCCCAGACATAGAATAAACAACAAAATTCATGGAAAAATTATTTCCTGCTTAATTTAAAATTATTGTAACATGAATTAAAATATCTATTAATAAGACACTTGCATTATCATTTTGTTTATTCAAGACGTGTTTCGCCTTTGTACATATATATTATTATTATTATTAAGATACTTTCATCCATGTCATAGTTATCGTTTATTCCATGCCTGGGGAACACGCTTAGTGATAGCGAAAATGGAATTATAGACATGCCTATTTACTTATGCTATGGGTATTATATTCTTTTATTGTTATATATTATACGCATATGCGTGCGAACAATGTTTTTCGTGCCGCTGGTGATTAGTTTACGTATATACATAATACCATTAAATAAAAACTTATTCTTGCAATATACTATTGTCTATTTCACAACAGAAACGCATATATTTTTATTATGAGTTTATACTATTTCTGAAGCATTTTTTACAAAAGTAATTCACATTTCTACAATATTCGATATTATTTTTATCGTTATATACACGTACAAATATATAGATTTTTTCTTTTTGTGTTAATATTTTCTTTACTTCGTATACATCATAACGTGAAAATAAATATATTGATATATTTAAATATGCCAGGTTAAATTAAATACGGTTAGGTAAGACTAAATTTTTTGTTCAAGATTTTGACGGTTAAAATTTTGATGCTCAAGGTTTTGATTGTTCAAGATTTTGAAGTTCTTACAAATAATAATTGTTACAAACATAGAATATAAAAAGAGAGGGCATTTTACAGTTTAAAAAAAAAAAGAGATCGGACAAACAAGAACATCCTTAAAAAGAGGACAAATATATTATAAATAGATATACGTATATAACGCAGACTCGTATACAGGTTCAACCCCCCTTCCCCCGAAAATGTTTTTAATATAATATAGATAGTATTTTTAGATATATATTTTTTGTGTTTTTTGATTAACCCCCTCAGAAAAAAAAATGTTTGTTTGGGTACCTGGACTATATTATGATACCTGTCTAATAAAACATACGTAAGTAGGATTAATATACGATATCACGGATTAAGATAATATACAGGATGCAGAACGAAGACTTGTTATCAAGGTTTATTGAAGACGAAAAATGTTCTCAATTGCAGATCTGACTATTAGCGCCCTCACGGCACGCCATTGACCAACTATACCAAATAAATGACCATAAAAAATGATACAAATCACTGAAATGAATGGATGAATGTGGTAAACTTTTTAATTATTTCTTAATTCCACACCTTGGCATGCGAGGTGGAACACCAAATTGGAGTTCGAGAAGCAGCGGTTAACAAGTCGGAACACTTGTTACAATATGTAGTACCTATTTCGCCACATTTTTCGACATTTTTAGCAGACATGCAAATCGTAGTATAAAATATCAAAAACAGAAAATTTTTAATTAAATTATAGGTATTGCAAAAAAAAAAAATTTACGGATTTCTTATTCAGAATAACATTGTTCTGTGGTATAATAAAATGTATGTTATTAACAGTAATAATGGTACTAGTATTAATAAACACATGTATAGTGGTACAAAACTTTTCACCGTTGCTCCTAAACACTATACCTACTAGTTAGATTTGAAAATTAGAAGGCTTTTTCACCGTGTGATAAACCATCGTTCCGCATCCTGTATATCTTAATCCGTGCGTTGGGTACGCAGAATATTCTGCGATAGGCATATAACGAAATCATAATATGATAATATTATTGATAGGTTTATTATTCATTATTGTTTATAATACGAGTATCGTGAGCGAAATAATCGCTGATCATAAATACATTTGAAATTTGATTACAGCTGTAGGTAAATATTACTTGCGTGAGAGTTGTGTAAACAAACAATAATATGTTATCTACCCGTAAACCGTAATATATAATATAGTATATAATAAATAATATTTATAATCAATGATATCATGTACCTATAATAATATTGTGTTTACACGATAATTTTAATCTTGTTTGTGATATGTCACATAGATATTTTTTAGTTTTTTTACACGGTTTTGTGGTTTTCAAAGATTTTCCATTATACCGATTTAAAATTAATTAATTTGTAATAGCATCATACTTACATTAGATACACACTTGATGTAGGTTAAAATATAGATAGGTAATTTAAACCATTTATATAGTAAAATAAAATTGGAAAACGCTACTATATCGTAAAAGTCGAATAGGAATAATAAATTAGGGCAAGACCATTTTTGATAAAATATTCATTCTAACTTGTGTAGGTACCTACTATAGAGAGATAATTTTTTATTTTCTCAGTAAATGTTTGAATAGCGTAAAGAAAAATGACCGAAAATGTTTGTACATATAGCTGAAACTAATTGTCAACTGCAGAGAGACTTAAAATTTGCACCAAATACATATAATATATAACTACAGTATATGTAAAAACTTTTATATATTTTAATCATATTCTATACAAAATGTTAAATTTTTTATGAATGTAGGTACCTACATATTTATTTGGATAGAAGGAATCTAATCAGTGGTTAAAGTGAAAAATAATTGCAGGGGGGATTAAAACTTATGTAAAGAAAAGCTACCCTCAAACCGTTAAACCTTATTTAATTTTGCTTTGAAATTTTTCGGACACTAAAAATCTCTTAAATAATAATAGTAAAAAAATCAAATTGTCATTAAAAATAATACGTAACTATTACACATAATACATTTGTGATTTTTACGGAAATAGTTTTTTTTATAATATAGATCTTGCAAATAATTTATAACTAAATAGTAAATACTATTAACTTGTTTTGTTAAATTTTTTTATATTATTTATTGATTTTTGATATTTTTATTTATACATGTTTTTTGAACTGTTAAAATATCAATTTTTTGATTTTCCGAACAACTCATTAAACGCGTAAAAATGCATATATCAAAAACCTGCTCCATCAGTCGCTACAAAATATTGTTCATTATAATTTATTTTTTATTTCATCTTTCTACAATATACTCAAGTTACTAAAAATGAAAAATGTGTAAACATATTTTTTAACAAATATCGTGATTACACGACAATTAAAAATAATATCGATATAAGACTATATATTTTATAGTATACCTACTCTAAAAATATAATCAAACATTTTTAAACTGATGAATTTTCATTTCTTTTTAAATTTCATAAAAATTGTCTATACAAAACTCTTTAAAAATCAGTTGTGTAGTGTCCTCTTAATAAATATACATTAACACCTAATTTTCGGTATATATAGATAAAATATAATGTATCATACAAATAAAAATAAAAAAATCAGTCTACATTAAAATAGACCTATTTCGTCAGTACCTATTGTCATATTTATAAAACCGTGGTTCATCATTCATCACCGTTTTGCGTTACCTATACACCAAATATATATATATTTTTGCTTTTATTTTATTTACCTACATGTCATTTTTATGATTAAAATTATTTTGACTAAAGGGACGTCAAATTTAAGCTTAGCAAAGAAGAGGGACGCCGTCTCCCTACGTCCCCCCTCACTTTAACCACTGAATCTAATACGAATTTTCATGTAAAGATCTTATCGATAGAAAATGTACTCTATGTACCTATATAGTTTAAAGAGTACATTTTTCAATTTTCCCAAAATTATTTATAAAAAAAAAAACTACCAAAAATAACGGGAATATAACTGTTACATAGATCAGAAAATAATATTATACCGAACTTCGCATAGAATCATTTTACAAATGCAATAATCATAGATAATAATAGATACCTGTACATATAGGCGTGTACAGATATTTCTGGAAAAATATAAGGCACCAGGACTCAGGAGATGATCACATTAATTCTGAACTGCTACAGAAGATGCAGAAAAGGATCTTTTAAAACAGCTGTGCCCCGTAGGGTAAACATAGTCATTTTAAGTAACACCTAAATGGTTTTAAGAGGACACCACACCGATAATTTTTCAATTGAAACCTGGCATTAGCATTTCTCATTTTTATCAACTCACAAACATGTTATAAATACAAAATAAAAATGAAATTCTAGCTAATAGCAATATCTAAGCATCTCGGGACTGATGCAGCCGATTTTCGATATATGCAATTTTACACGTTTTATGAGCCGTTAAAATATAGATTTTTTTTAACAACTCATAAAACATGTAAAAAATTCAGGGAGTCAAAACGGGTTTGAACCCGAGGTGAAAACCCATGTAATCCACAAAATATTAAAACCGTGTTAAACCCGAAACCCGTAACCCGGAAAAAGTGAAACCCGTACCCGGAACCCGGAAGAAATTTAAACCGTTTTTTGACAACGTATTCCTAACCCGGCGAAATGAAAACCGTGTGAAACCCGAAACCTGGCAATAACGAAAAACGTTTTTAAATGCGTAGGTAACCTGAATGTTTTTTGAAAATTTGGATAACGTAAATCGAGTGAAAATGATAAAATACTGAAGTAAAAATAAAATATTAAATATAATAGTTCATGTGCCATATCTTTGAAACAACCAAATGTTTTTCTGTGTGAATCTACTTGGACGTTTGATTACGGAGAATAGTTTAAAAATAAAGTCAGTACCTACAGATTATTATTCATTTTACAATAATATTATATTGTAAAATATTATTATCAATAACAAATTCTTCGTAGGCAGCCGGTAGGTACCGACCATGATTGAAATATACTAGTATATTTCAACCATGGTACCGACCTTAACCATTTAAATTTTGTTGGCCGACCTCAAATAGTTAGTAGAGAAGAAAAAGATTATTAACTATCTATAAATTTTCATTTAAAATAATATGAGATAAATCTATGTTCGTGAATCATACAATTATCAGACTGGTATATTTTTATTTTTTACTTTTAAGTTTTAGTACCTAGTCATTCCGCCACGGTCAAGCCTAGTCAAGCCAAGTCTAGGAAAACGAACAGGCCACAGCAACTAATTGACAACATATGAAACATATATATTATATATATTCTGATATCAATTTTTGATGAACAATATTTATTGGAATCCCCAAAAAAATAAAAATAAACCGGAACCCGGAAAAAATTAAAACTATTTTTTAAACCCGTAACTCGGAACCCGAAAAATTTTAACCCGTTTTGACTCTCTGATAAAAATAAATATATCATAAATCGGCTACTAATTCAGTCGCCAGGTAATTTTGTTCTTCATAATTTTTTTTTATTTCATCTTAATTCAATATTCTCAAGTTGATAAAAATAAAAAATGTGTAAACGTGTAAAAATTTTATAATATAATTTTCGTCTATCATAATCTGTATGTTTTGAATGTATAACTAGGAGAGAAGTTGAACTTCGAAAGCGAGAACATGTTTTAATGCCGTTAAAACGCATAATAGCGTCCTCACTGTACACCCGACTTTTAAGGGGTTTTGTATAGGCAATTGCAGTGGCATAATTGCGGTGGGGCAAAGGGTGGCATTTGCCTCCCCTACAATATTCAGAGGGAGCAAAATTATCATTTTGTCCCCTCCCCAGGTATTTTAATAGTATAAACTATAAGTAGCAAATAAAAAAAAAAAAATATAAATATTTTAAAGAATTTACTTTAATTCATTTCATTTTCTACATACAAAAATTAACATTTAGGTATTCTACAAAAGATAATATAATATTACACTAGTATATTTAATATTTTAATATCATATATTAGACGCGGATAAAACCGCATAAAAATAAATGCTCGTAATAATACACGCGATGTTCAGTCAATAGTTAATAAATATGTATATAGACGGTGTTCGATTATCATTAATAAAATTAAAGTAAGGTTGCGAAGTTGCAGCGGTGTGATAAGGAATGTTCTTATTTCGAGTTTTAATGTATTGAGAAATTTCCACGTGAGACATACTTCGGTCTCCAGCATTATTTTTGTACCTACTCAGTGGACTGCAATATTTTGTCTATTTTGTGACGTGTAATCATTTTACCTAGTTTATTTAATTTATATAAATTATAATAATAATAATGTTTAATTATTCTGGTAAACTCAAATGTCAAATGAGTTTATTTGATTTTATTAATTCTTCAAAATTTAAAAAGTGTGAAAATGGTAAGTACCTACCTACCTATTAAGAGGACGCCACACTGACAATTTTTCAACGAAAAACTTGCATTTTTCACTTTTATTAACTTACATGTTAGAAACACGAAACAAGATGTAAACAGATAAAAGAATCCCTATTAGGTTAAAAGGTAAATTTTATAAGGCAGTGGTGAGACCTGCAATGATGTATGGAACGGAATGTTGGGCAGTAGGTAGAAAGATAGAACAGAGAATGAGTGTAGCTGAGA
>JAIPRL010013400.1:0-10606 GCA_025469235.1 Pemphigus obesinymphae
AAATTACTTATTTTAAATCATTCATTCTTATATCGAACACTAAGTAATTGGAGGAATTTTTTTTAAATATCACGGCAATGATATCTTAACTCTAAATTAAACCGTTATAGAGCGTTAGCTATGCCAGCTTTCCATTTTTGAAACTTTTGCGACCCGTTCCCCTCTACACCCTCCATCTAAGCGATACCAGTCCATAGTATCTTAGTCCGTGCTCGAAAGACTTGATCCAATTGGTACACGTGATACCAATTTCTAATATCAAATTTTTTTTAAAATAGTTTATATTTTATGTAAATTTCTAATTTTTAAAACATTTCAGTAGTGTACCTTTTTTTTTTTAAATTTAAAACATTACCTTTCGATTACATCATATTATTACTTACTTTTGAAAATATATTAATGTTAAAATTATTGCGATTTTGGTTCAGTGTTTTCTAAACCGATGTAATTAGGTATGTAAACGAACTAATGATCTAAGAATCGTTGATCCCCCCTCTCCATTATCGTCACTTTATAAAAGTATAATATTCATAAATAATATATATATTATATCTTTTTTAGGTACCTCATGTATAATATTATAAATTTATTTACAAAACAAATTATAATTTTATTATATTATACTTTGATTCGTTATAGCTCATAGATTACCCAAAAGCATTTTATATATTAGTATTATATATTATTTATATATTATGTATTATATACATATTATAGTTCATGACGCTTAGCTAGTAACACTCGTTGTATATTTTATACTCGAGTCTACAGGTTAATTTACCAACATTTAAGGAGGGATTATTCGTAATTAAAAATAATAAAATGAAAATAAATTGATGATTTTAAAAAGTATAATAAAATTACGGACCATTAAAAATAAAATGTTTCCATGATTAAAAAAAAAAAAAGTTAATTTTGTAGTGAGTATAGTTAGGAATATTCTAAAATTTAAAATTTACATACAAATTTATCCCTCGACCCTCATAAAATAAACGTGCTTATCAAGATCAAAATTGTATGTATTAATCTTATAATTATTTTGTATTAATAACGTTTTCTATTTGATTAGGTTTTTATAAATTTAGTAATCATTTTATCATTTTTCTAATACTTTTATTACTATATATACTGAAAAATGTAATAAGTAATTAGTTATAATACATTTTTGTGATTAAAAAAAAACTCGTATCACTAATATAAGTATTAATTAATATAGTTTTAAAATTTATATGGAAAACATAAAAAATGTCATCTGGATACAAACGGTAGAAGTTGATATTACTATTATAAATAAATAAATAAATTATGAATATTGAAAAACGATTCTAAAAAAAATGTTTGGTAAGTATATTATATTATTAAAAAAAATAAAAATATATTTACTATTCTAAAAACTTAATTTGTTATTTGTATTTATAAAATATTTTCGTCAATTAATGTTTAGTTTTTATATCCGCATAATAAAACTACTGGAAAAATCGAAAAATTACATCTTATAAGTATCAACTAGAACTAATTTTCTATTAAATAAGCATTTTACTCCAAAATTTCTGTTCGACTCCATCTACAGCAAAAAATGTATACGATATACAAACATAAAAACAAACAATCATTATAAACCAATACATATTCGTATAATACGCAACTTTTAATTTTAATTTTAAAATATATATCTATCAAAACACTTTTCAATTAAAATTGTAAACAAGCAAATTAACTGGCATACTGTTTTTGCAAAGCAAATAAATGGCGGTCGACACATTGACCATTAAAAAAAAAAAATTTTTTTTTGCAGTCTGAAAGATATGTTAGTTATATATAATATATATATATAGTAATATATATATTATATACATACATATTACCTACCTGTTCAAAAAACCACTTATTGTATTTATCATAATATTTTAACAAATAATAAGTACTTGAATTTTTGTCGATTGCTTAGATAATATATAGGCACCATTCAAAAATTAAATTGAATTAATTTGCTAAACATTTAGATAAAAATAGATTTTTGTCTAGATAATATTTCTGTAATAGATTACCATTATCTGTATTTAGATATAAAACTCAATATTGTTATCTAAATTACTTTTCGTGTTATCTAATTTCAATACGGTACGTGACACTGTAAATAAAGACATATATATTGTACATTTGTAACCCATATATGTAACCTAATCCCGTGGATCTGAAAGTGACGGACGGAAATTACAGTACATCCCTGTCACACACACATATATATATATATATATATATATATGCAATATAACTGTTTCATATATATGTTTGACATTGACACATATGAACTAAAGGATCACGATCGACTACGTATATAAGAATAATCTGTGTATCCTCTCACGTCTATATTTACCCCCGTCGATATTCTACCTCGAAGTCAAGCCTTCCCCTCCCCCCCCACAGACACAGTTATCGGTACCTAAGTGAACTTTGGGTAGGTACTATTTCGGGGATGGAACATATTTTACATTTAACCAGATTTACGTATATAATATATATGTTACCGAAAATGTTGACATTTCAGGAAATTAAGACTATTCCTAGGATATGATGACAACACCCAAAAATTCTAGTGCCGGGTCGCATAAACGTTCACTAGATGTTAAATGAATGATTAGCGCTTTAGTTAATGATTAAATTATTTAACGGTTCATTAAACTATATTACTAAATTTAGTAAGCCCTTAAACATGCTCACTAAACTAGTGGTCCGATTTCGGTTCACTAAACAAACATTTAAACATCATTTTTGGAATCATTTTCAGGAATTGTTAATCAAATCTATGGTTCATAGGTAGATACATCACATATTTTACAAGAGTCACCTATATAGTCATATTAAAATATTTTTAACATAATTAAAACGTAATTACGAGTACATAATTAACCTTTAACTATTAGTTATAAAACAGAACGTATTAGTGATGGATAGTTCAGATTTATCAGATTCTAATAACGAGTTTCTCTTGAATGTATTATTTTATATATAAAGACTAAGATTTTTTCGAGATAGGTCTAATCCTCTTAAGGAGTTTAACGACTACGACTTCAAAGGCCATTTTAGGTATATTTTTCAATAACTGGTATAATAGGTATCATATATAATTCCGAAATAATCAATTTACAAATACAAACTTATATAGCAATGTCCATTTATTCGGAGGAAGGGTAATGTCTATAATTACCTATATTGGCCAAAAATAAATGTCTAGTAGGTACTTATTAATTAGTGAAATAAGTACATACATACTAAAATAAATTACGTTAAAATAAATTTTAAAATAGTCTTGTCAGTTTTTTGTTTTGTAGTAAAATCTGGGGGTGAATTTGAAAATAAAATTATTATATTATTATATATGACTTTATGATAAGATATTTTCTTAGAATCAAAACTAGGCATAGGGTATTAAACAATATTTTAAATACATCGTTTATGCAATCCAATCAATTTTTGAAGTTATTTAATCATTCAATTTAATGATTGGTTTTATACAACCCAGCATAGGAATCGATGGTTTTTTGTTGACTTTTATCAATATGTCCGTAGTGTATTAGACAATGTTATCACCTAGACCCGGAATTTATAGGAGTTGCATATTTTTTTATATGGTTTTAATTAATAGAAAACGAAAATTAAAAAAATATTTTTTCATATTTCATAAAGTTTAAAAAAAAAAAAAAATGCATATTTCTTATTTTTAATGTATTTTTATGCACATTTAATATTTTTTGACAATAAAATTTAAGTTTTTCTTTTATTACCTTTGTATTATATGTTCAATAAAATATTTCCTTATCAACCTTATTCGCGAAACAGATGCTATGAACAGCTAGTATTTAGGGACCCGAGTCTATATCCGATGCCATTGCAAGCAAAAATGCAAGATAAATTGAAATGCTTGCAGGTTAGGTTTCAGAAAATGCAATTCAAAATGCCACAAAGTTTATAATGGGAGAATAAAAATGAATAATAATTAAAACTACAATAGTTTTATTGTATTATATTATTATTTTGATAATACACGTTTTTAATAATAATGATAATAATACACAAAATTAATAGTATAAATATATCCCTAATATTAATATTAATAATAAAATGACACAATAATAACTATTGTAAAATGTTTTTATTTAAAATGTTTATATTTTGTTATCATTGTCTGCTATCATTAGAAAATGATAACTAGAACTATAGTTCTATAACCTATAGGTTATGATATCATTTCCTTAGTTAATTAGGAATAGTCATCATTTCCTGATTGTCAACATTTTTGGTGATATATACCTATATAATAAAAGGTCAAATATGAAATATAGCCATCATGAAGTGACCAAATATATTAGTTTTAGTTTATTTATAAATTTGATTTACCTTTGCCAATAGTAAGATTAGAATAGAAGCTATAGTAAGAATAAAAGTAGTAAAATTTTAATTTTGTTGCATTCAAAAAAAACTTCAGAACTTTAAACATATGTAAAATATGTTATAATATATTAAATATATTATAATGATGAAAGTGTTATTAATAAACTAAATAGGTGTTTTAATATATGATACTAATTATAACATACGGGTAAATCAAACTATCTTTAGCAACATTATCATATAAACAATAGCACTATACTCCTAAAGACCAGACTTAAAAATTGATCAAGTTAAATTCCTTTTATTAAAAAAAAACTTGTTATTTTTCCAATTTTAATCTTTTAGATTATTTAAAGAAACTATAATATATCTAACCAAAATGTATTATGTAGTATGCCCCAAGAAACGGTAATTTCCCCTATACTGTTTAAGTTAATTATATATATTAACTTCCTTTAAAGAACCAAATAAATTGTTATGCAGGTGATACTGATATTTTCATGTGATTCTTGGGAAGAAAATTTTGGTATTATAAAAAATCGTTTAAATTTAGAATATAACATGTGTAGTCCCACACACTTTAATAAAAATATATCACCAACCAAAATTAAACTTAACAATTTAAAATTATCACTATACACAATTAAACAACAGTTTTTGTGAAACTCTAACTACATATTGTACTTTAATTTATATAGGAGTTAACATAAATAGGTAGCAGTATTGATGGAAAAATCAAAAAAATCTATTAGTAAAAAACTGAAGAAAATGATTTAGAAATTTAGAAATTTAAATACATTTTTCGAAGTAAATTAATTGTGTCAAATATATAGGTATAATTAGTGTAATCACTTATAATTTATGATACAAGTGGTAGGAGTGGTACATTTGATAATTTGATAATTTTATCACAGTTACAAACTTGTAAACATCAAATTCTTAGAGTTGTGCTCAATAAAGAAAAAGGAATACAACGAATAGTTTATATAACAAATTGAATATACTATCTGAAAAAAAAATATATATTTGAAAATATTTTTTAAACATCTAAAGAACCACAATAATATGTTACACCCAATATTGTACGAAAAAAACACTAAATACACTTATAAAAATTATTTTCTTATAAAATGGTCTAATAAATCATACCTGATAGACATTTTGAAAAACTTGGTATTAAATTAAATATTCCATATAGATTTTCCAATTAAACTGTTTAAAAAAATACTTAGCATTTGTTATTTTACAATTTCCTGACGAACAGTAATAAAATAGTTCATACATAATATTGTAAACTCGTTAATTAATCTATTCATAATTTTTGTTAACAATTTTTCAAAATTATATATATATATATTATTATTTAGTGGTATTTTAGTATACACTTGTGTTTTATTTAATGTTATTTTAGAATTCCTACGCCCCCACATGAGTTTTATCAGCGGTGTCCAAGTATTCATGTATACCTACAATTTAATTAAATAAATAGATAAAATAAAAATATGGTTTTCAAATTGAATGATAAAGTAACATTTTTTGTGGTCAAGAATTTTGAAAATTTATATTTTTGTATAGGTACCGTATTCCCTTATTACTATCACTAAAAAATGTTTAATTAAATTTGAAATCTCCTAATAGCATTATTTTGTGTTAGTTTTTTTTACTAAGCACGCTGAGTTTGTAAATTAATATTATCTAATTTTAATTGTTATCATCTACTTTTACAGTCTAGGTCATGTACATTTTAAACATTATGTACCTAGTAGAGAATTATTTTACCATTACTATTCCATGTCGACTCGTAATTTATTATATTGAAATATTATGCAAAAAAGCCATAATAATAGAAATAAAGATCGCGAATTATAAATGTTCGATAAGTATTCTGTATACGAGCCTGATTTTTTTTCATGTTCAATAACGAACCAATTTCGTGTATTTCGAACTTTTTGAATTTTATCGTGTAAATACAATATTATTTTTACGAACTTGACATTTTTAAATTTGCGAGCGAATTATTGCTCATTATAGAATACGTACAATAGGAACCAAATGGTGAAGGGCGCTCCACTTTACACATTATACGATAATATATTATAGTACATTTCACTTTTACTTTTTTGAACGAAAAACTTTGCCAAATCAAACTGACACAATTTATTCAAAATCATAATATATATATATGTATTTTTACGTTTTTTTTTTCTTTTTAACAGAATGAAACTTGTAATTGAATTCATAATACTTTGCCTGTATATGGTTGTGACCCATGAATACCGAATTACCGTTTGCAAATAAAAAAAAAATAAAATAAAATGAATAAGTAAATAATAGAAAAAAAACTCTGACACTTGATTTTTTATTAAAATAAATGAATATTTATTGATTATTTTAGGTTTATTTGTATATTTTAATTTTGAAAGACTGAAAGTTGCTGGAAAAATTATATAAAACATATCCATGGATATTATATTTAAACTTTGTTATTATTGTTTCGAGATTATTATATTGTAAATAATATTTAAATATTGATTGCGGTTTACAAGTATATACTGTAATTGGTATACAGCTAGGACTTATTGTAATCAACAATAATGTGGTATATTGGTATACATTATTATATGAATAAATTATATGTGAAGTTAAAATGCAAAATTCGATTCGAGTATCACGTGATTCCCCCGAAACATTTTAAAGTTTTAAACGGATTTTATCCGGTAATCAAATATTAAACAGTTACACAGTAATATTCAATATTATTTCCATTATTTACGTATTTTAAAACTGAATTTAAAAAACTAATTGATTTTCTGTCAATTTCATATTTAAATATTCACATTTTTATTATATCAATGTTGTTAAAATTTCGATATTCGAAGTTCTATAATATATTTTTACCAATCAAATTGTTGTGGTTTATATTTTTACCAATTTTTTTAATATAATTACAATAAAAAAAATATAGTAGCAAAATCTTGGTTCCCGGGCGGTGCACTTCCACCATGATTGGTGTCTACAAGTTCATGAAAAGTTCAATAAAATTTTTTTAACCAGATTTTGAACAGTTGTATTTGTAATAATTACAAATACCAAATCCAAATCGACTAGGTATTAATTTTGTATGTTTTTAACGGTGTCTGAGCAATGTATGAACGATGAACCGTATAAATATTATTAATAAAATTCGTTTTAGTCGTTTTATTATAAACCCAGTGCATGAGCTGTTCAAAGTTCAAGTGTTGAATCATGTTTGTTTATCGGTGAAAGATTTAGATCTAGATATTAGGGGAGGGTGTACAAAGATTTGCATAATTTCATTAGATGTTCATATATATTATGTAAATTACATAATAAGTGTTGTAAAATAACAAAAACTTTGTAAAAACTATCGATTTTAATACAGTATGGACCTTAAACTAATATTTACAATATAATATATATTGTGCATACAAATATAACGTATATTTCGCATATATTTAACCGTATCTTAAATAAGTATACTAGACTCAATCTGGTATCATATTAGTGAGAAGTAGGTCTGTAAGTGCGTCCAATTTAGATAATAATTGTGGGTGTGTATTATTATTGACAAACTGTGAGGATCGTCAGATTTATTTTCAATAATTTTACGACGTTTCACGTTTCATTTTTAAACCATAGCCTAGTCTATCTTTGAACGTCTAAATAGTCCTAGTACTGAGTTTAAAACGATATTGAACTAGGTTCACCCCATTTAAAAAATTGTATTCAAAATTTCTAGAATCACTATTGAACCGGGAGCTGAAATGTGAATTCAATATAAGCTAAGATCAGGGAATAATTTATGTAGGAAAAATTATTTAATGATAGATGCGATGTTATAAGAAATATTTTTAATTCATTAAATTCAATTTAATTAGCACCGAAATAAAATATGTACAGTGTTGTAAAATATCCACAAATAAATTTATCTAGATTACATTATTTGGGTGAGAACTGCTTATAAGTTATAGGTATCTTATATAGTGTCTAGATAAATTTCTACATCGTTATCTAAATCTAGATAGGAATATAGTTATCTAGACTTAGTTATCAATATTAGTAATGACTATAATAATGAAATATTTATAATAAGCGAAAGTTCTATCATTATATTTTAGATAAGTAATAATATATCATGAAAATTGGAAAATGAACGGTGGTAGAATGTTTTGGTCCATTCTGGGACAAGAGCGAATTCTTTCAATCATCTACCCTATAGGGCTGAGAATTTTCTCTATATTTCCAGGGAAATTCTCCGCACCGCCTATCCCTCACACTAGCCTAACCTAATCCCTCCCCTTCTCTTTATCTAACCTAATACAATTTAACCTAAGATAAGATAGGCAGATAGAGCGAAATAAAACAGTCCGGAAAATCCCGTATGGGCATGGGCTAGCCGAGTTTAGCGGTCTGAGTGCGAGGTGGGGAGGATGACGCTCTTTCACTTTATCATATTTCGAATTATTATTTATTTTAGTGGTGAGTGGACTGACATATATCGGAAGAGGTGATACAAGCCAGGCAAGCCGGCGAGGTAGTATGGGATAAATAAATTATAAAACATTCTAGGAGAGGCCGGAATGGTAGAACTTGTTATCATATAATGTGATAAGTAAGAGAGCTAGGGCGGTACCAGATCACATAGGGTGATAAGAGAAGGGCGCAGTTTTATCAGATCGCCCTGTCCGGGCCTAGAGCCTACAGTAGAAGAGAGGTAGAGGTTGGGTTAGATTAGGTTAGATATATAGGAGGGATGAGGTTATGTTAAGTTATGTTTGGTTAGACAGATTGGTGGGGACGTGATAATGTTTTGTTATCCAATTCCAAAATATAATAATTTTAATTTCCAACAATTAAATTGGTGTAGCGTTGAATATTATTCTCTTATCAACGTTTATATTTGCAAGTACTCAACACTACACTGCAACTCGTAGAACATTATATTTATTTATATTTATTAATTCATAAAAAATTTTACAGGAGTTGAAACTAAATTAGTACCAGAATTGAAACCAAAACCGAATTTCCTAATTATTTGGAGAACCTCTAAATATGAACCCGAACTCTTATTGACCATTAAATATTATAGTTTAGAAGGAAGCTAATAAGCCCTATCTAAAACTTATTTTTATACTTATTTTATTATTCTATAAATTTAATTTTGTTAATATTTTAAATATCTATAACATTAAATATTATTTTTAAAAAACTTGAATCGGAAAAATGTTAACGTTCCAACCCCTGATTTACTTATATGCTATTTTATTTTATCATCATAAATAAAATAAAAGCAATCGTATAGCGTTGCCGTACAGACGTGATAGGTAAACAAAACGTGCATTTAAGTTTACAATTTTTTTTATGTAATTTATCAAAAGTTTATACCAAACAGTAAAAAAATTATAAAATAAACAGACATACAATGAGAACTGTGTCAATATTTATACCATATATACGTTATATGAACCCGAATAGTTCATATTTTCTTCATACAATTTTTTGCTTATTATATTATAAAAATAATAATAATAATAAGCAAACACAAAATACTCTTATTATATTATGTTATTTATTGTTTATAGTTTATTCTAAAATTATTAATTATTTTACAACCTGTCATTATTCATAAGTGACCTGTGTGCTATTGTACGTATCATTAATAATAATATAATAATTGTGTATGTAGACAACCAGACTTATTTTTGATTGATAAAAATATACCTCTTGTTCATATTATATATTGTTTTAAATAATAAATTCATAGGGTATTCGTTGAAACATTGAAAATATAATATTTTTACAACACGACGTATTTCGAAAATTGAACATTTTTACCTCGAACAGTCACATTATTTCATATTTGATAAGACCATATATCATAAATTTTATAAATTATCATTTGAACCTTATTGGCAGTATCGTAGAAATGTTGATATCAGATCATACAACCAAATAAATAATTTGAATTAAACAATATACATCATTTAAATGTTAAAAATAAATTATCGACTATTTGATTTAAAATAAAATGTACAGGTAATAACTATTATGACCATTATAGTCATTAGCAGGGTTCGGGACTTATAGCATTTGCATACTTTTTTTATTTATTGTAAAATGTAGCAGGGTACGAAGTGAATTCATTTCTCAATGCCGTGATACCAAATCTAAAATTTGAATGTGCATATTTTTG
>JAIPRL010013401.1:0-10605 GCA_025469235.1 Pemphigus obesinymphae
ATGGATTTTGTGGATTAGGCCACCGTGCCATACTCTATCGAACGCCTTCTCGACGTCTAGGAATATAGCAGCGGTGGTTTCTTTGTTGTTAGCATTGATAATTAGTTGGTCAGTTAATTTAGTGAGTCGGAGTGTGGTTGAGTGTTGGTTTCGAAAGGTGAATTGTTTCTGGCGGATAGATTGACCGATGGCAGTATTGAGTTCATTGAGAAGGATCCGTTCGAAAATTTTGGAGATTGAGGAGAGTAGTGAAATGGGATGGTAATTTGAGGGGATCTTCAGGTCTTTGCCGGATTTTGGGATGGTGATGAGAGTTGCTTGTTTCCAGGCTGATGGGAAATATGCAGAACGGAAGCAGCTATTGATAATATGGGTAAGAAGAAGTATGGTTTTTTCCGGTAGGTGTTTTAACGCTGTATTTGTTATGGAGTCTTCGCCCGGTGCCTTATGTTTTGGTAGGTGTTTGATAATTTTCTGTATTGTTCCCGGGGTGGTGAAGTATTTATGAGTGAAGATTGATTCCCTAACTACTTTAAGACTTACATCTACGATGGGAATGGATGGGCCGCTATTGGGGGAAAATTGATTTTGAAATGTGTCCGCAAAAACTTCGACCTTATCTGCAGCGGCGTATAAGGGGCCATTTGGCCCTTGTAGAGGGTGTTTTGCCGGAGTTTTGTTTAATAGTTTTTTATTTAGTTTATAGATTGAGTTTAAGTCGGGACTTAGCGAGAAGAGGAATTTGTCCCATTCATCGTCGCGGTGCGTATTTAGGATAGATGAAGGTTATTTTAGAATTAAGTCGACGTTTGGTCGCCGGATCGCGAAAACGCTGCCATTCTTTGCGTAGCCGGTTTTTCTCGGCTATTTTGGACATGATTTCAGTTGGAAGGTGGTAGGGCATTTGACGTTTGTTCGTTAGGGTTGAGCTGGAAATAACCGAAGTTTGAATTTTGGTTGTGAGATGGATTATGGCTTCGTCTATTTCGTGGTTGTTTTGGATGCGAGATGCGTAGGGGATTTCGGCGTTCATCAGTTTGTTAAATTTTACCCAGTTTATTCGTCGGGATGTTTGAGGAGGAGAAGCTGTTATTGGTGAGTCTGAGATATTTAACATTACCGGGTTATGATCGGAGGATAGCTCATTTAGATTGAAGATGTGTATTGAGAGTAGGGGTAGCTTGATGAGGGCGATGTCTAGGACGTCGGGTTTATGGTAGGGGATGTTTGGAAAGAAAGTGAGGGTTTCGGGAGCAATTACGGTATAGTCAGATTGGAGTATGTGTTTGTATAAGATATTTCCTGCTGGGTTTACGCAGCGGCTATGCCAAAAAGGGTGTTTGGAATTTATATCCCCCGCCGCAATGAATCGGTCACATCATACCATTTATTCTGCGTTCAAGTTTCATTCCGGACAGACGTTCGTCTCTTCAACGTTCCTGAATAAACTCGCACCCGCACCGCCGTGATATCGGAAACCGTCATTTCAAACCACACCGCCGAGACAACTAATATCCAGACCATCGTTTGGAACTTAGCTCCCGTCTGCACAGACCCCTGGTCTGAAACAGGTCGTATACCCCGCGCGGCCGTAGCGAGACCCACCACGGGCAGACTCGCGCGGTCATCCCATTGCTCCCCGCGCACATCCCCCACAACGTCGAGCCAAAGGCCAAACTCCTTTATGAACCGCACCGGCGGGAACCCGGCTCCCCCACCACCCCTTTAAACCAAACCATGACAAAGAAGAAGAACGTGCCGCGCCCTGGTGCCGACCCAAACCTTCAGCCACCTCCAAAAGTGGCACAAAAACGCCCGCCCTCACCACCTTCTCAAACCACCAAAAAATCCAGAAACAAATCAAGTCCCAAATCATCTGCCGACCCCAGCATTCTGTCTCCAATGGACTGTACTCTGCCTCCCTCTTCGTCGTCTTCTGAAAGCGGCAATGACAACCTTTCAGAACCCAACTCCGAAACGGGGTCCAACCGTTCTCGTTCAAACTCCGTCAACTCTCAAAGTAGTCAGGCTCCAGCCAAAAAACTCCGCGTCAAACCATTCATACTTCAATCGACACAATGGCGTCAAATAGCCCCCACAGTATTCGACATACCGGATATTACCCCAGACAACACTTTCGCCAAGGCCGCAGCCGATGGTAGCATTTGGCTACGAACCGATTCACCTCAGCACTACCGCCTAATCCAAGACCTTCTTCACTCAAAAAACATCTCCTTCCATTCATTTAACTTACCTGAAGACCAATCTCTCAAGGTAGTAATCAGGGGCGTCCCGGTCGATATTTCGGAAGAAGAAATCCAATCGGACCTAGAAAACTGTGGTTTTTCGGTAAGACTTTTCAAACGCTTCGGCCCACCAAACAAACTAATTCCGATCTGCCTAGTGATCCTAGCAAAGAATCCCACAGCCACCGAAATCTACAACCTGCTATCGTCCATGTTCTATATCAAATTTCGCGTAGAATCCTTCAGAAAGTCCGGCCCGGCGCAGTGCTACGCCTGCCAGCGGTTTGGACACGGCTCTCAAAATTGTGCCCACCCGGCTAGATGTGTTAAGTGTGCTGGCAACCACAACGCTAAGGACTGCACCAAAACCCTGGAGCAAGACCCATCCTGTGTTAACTGCGGGGGCATACACACGGCTAATTTCAGAGGCTGCCCGTACTACCAGCACGTGCTAGCCACTTCTCAAACAGGACAATTAAAGAAACCTATCCAGCCATCACCCCAAAGAAACCAAGAATTCCAAACTCAAAATGAATCTGCTGCCGTTACGACTATACATCAACTCAACCTCCACAACGTTCCTATGCAAACGCTGTATCCGCAAAAAACCAACCATCCCCCAACGCCAATCAAAACAACACTATTAACATAACTAAAGTACTTGCCCTACTAAAAGATTTGCTGGCGGCTCTCACCACCGCTGAAAACCCTAAAGAGGCCATGATACTAACTATCAATTAATTCATAGGTCTTTTCTCTGATAATGCCTAACTCCCACCCCCTTAATATTCTTCACTGGAATTGCAATGGCATCACCGGCAAAACCAATGAACTCCATTCCTTACTTAATAAACTTAAAATCGACATCATCCTACTTGGGGAGACTAAACTGAATCCAAAAAATACTCTCAAAATCCCAAATTATTTCACGTATCGCTCAGACAACGCAGCCCGCCCGCGAATTCCCTCATATGGAGGCACGGCATTGTTAGTGCACCGTCGCATCGTCCATCGTCAGATATTTATCAATACTTCCATGGAATCAACATCAATTGAAATATCCCTTGGCAACGAAAAGGTACGCATCACGTCAGTCTACAAAACTCCCGGCCAACCCCTCGCCATCGACGACATCCAAGCTCTCTCAAGCGGCTGTGATTGGTTTGTCCATTGCTGGGGACTTGAATACTAAGCACCCGCTCTGGTACAGTCATCACGGTGACTCTGCGGGCATTGCACTATATCGGCATGTCCTACAAAATGACTTCACCATTATCGCTCCGACCACTCCGACTTATTTTCCCAACAACCATAATCTCAGGCAAGACGTCTTGGACATTGCCCTCGTAAAATTACCACAATTAATAACCGAAGTCTATAATATTAATGATCTCTCCTCAGACCACAATCCAATGCTACTTCAAATAGCAGATTCCCCAGTCAAAACCAAATTGCCGCCAAAAATCGTCTGCGGCGCGACTGGCAGAGAACTCGTGATCCAGCCATTAAAAGCTAGCTTAACCGGAAAATAACTTTCATTAGGCTGTTATTACTCCCCCACAGACAGGACGAGTGGGACAAATTTATGACCACTCTCATTTGCAATGACAATTCCATCTTCA
This sequence comes from Pemphigus obesinymphae, assembly GCA_025469235.1. Classification (NCBI taxonomy): domain Eukaryota; kingdom Metazoa; phylum Arthropoda; class Insecta; order Hemiptera; family Aphididae; genus Pemphigus; species Pemphigus obesinymphae. The sequence continues at coordinate 3,869 of JAIPRL010013401.1, forward strand.
AACTCAACAAAAAGCTCCTGAACAAAACCTCTGCAGCCCACCCGCTGACAGGACCAACTGGCACGATTATTCTTCTAAAGACAAGGCAGAACTATTCGCCGACGTCTTTCAATCTCAATTCTCTCCGAACACAGGTCCAGACTTACCAGAAGTTAACTCCAGCGTCAAACTGATCCGTCAATCATCCACCCCCAGCAACTTGTTCATATCGCCCAGCACTCTAGTACAAATGATAAAACGCCTTCCAAATCGTATGGCTCCTGGCCTTGCTGTGAGCTAGGGATCCTCTGATTGATGGAAGATCATTTGTTGCCGCCCCGATGAAGTAATACTGAAGTAATCACAGCCGCCGATATTACCTATAGTATAATAATCCCTGCGTAGTAGCCGTATCGACAACACGTGTGTTGATGCCGCTCTCTCTACTCGGACGTTCCGAACACGCGTATGTGCTGATCAACCTGTCACTCTCCGGACACATGCGACGGACTGCCATTCCACATCGTTTGCGACAAATCGCGTCTGCATAGACCCCTGGTCTAAATCAGGTCGTATAACCCGCGCGGCCGTAGTGCGACCCACCACGGGCAGACGCACGCGGTCATCCAACTCGCTACCCTCATAAAACCAAACTTTTTGTACATTTGCTCCCAACCACCACCAAAAAACCATCATGCCAAAAACTCGTCAAGCCACCAAAACCAATCCAGACCAGCAAACTCCGCTGAAAACAATGACCAAAAGCAAATCAGAATCCCCCCTGTCTAGAAATGCTAGGAAACGCAAAAACAGAAAGGCAAGAAAATCCCTCTCTACATCGCCCCCACGCTCCACACCATCAAACGAAATACTTTATACCTCAGACGACGACCTATCGACCATCGATACTAGGTCTGACACCCGGTCCCCTTCACAGGAAAAACCAAAACAAAGAGCTCCACCACCTTTCCTTCTTAAATCATCAGACTGGCGTACAATTGCACCTACCATTTTTAAAAATTCCGATTCCAGATCCGACGACCTAAAAGCTAAGATCAGCTCAGACGGCAACGTCTCTGTACAAACTCCAAACGCAGACACATATCGTGCAATACAAAAGATTTTGATCGACCATGAAATCCCGTTCCACACCCACAAATTTCCAGAAGACCGCTCAATCAAAATAGTCCTAAAAGGTGTCCCCACGGATATATCAGAACAAGAGATCACAGACGACCTTACCAACCGCGGCTTTGCAGTAAACCTCGTAAAGCGATTCGGTCCAAAACAAAAACCTATGCCAATCGTCTTAGTCGTCTTAAAACGAAACCCATCATCTTCAGAAATCTACAATATTACCAACCTATTCTATTTTTCGATAATAGTTGAAACTTTTAAAAAATCGGGTCCTGCTCAATGTTTCCTATGCCAGAGGTTCGGTCATGGCTCCAGTAACTGCCACCACACACCCCGATGCGTGAAATGCAGTGGCCAACACTTGGCAAAGGAATGCACTAAACAAACCACAGAATCCCCCTGCTGCTGCAACTGTGGAGGTGACCACCCAGCCAACTACCGCGGTTGTCCCTACTACAGACACATTCTGGAGACAACAAACCCCCCTAAACCAAAAGGAAATTCAGCAACTCAAAACAAAGCAGCACCACCTCTACCATCTGCCCTGGAACCCAAAAGCTCTATCCCCAACTCCAATCAACCAAAAAACTATGCCAACGCCCTCAAGTCACCCAAGGATCAATCACCTCCGCCATCAAACAACACCGTCATCTGTATCTCAAAAATATTAGACCTTCTCAGAGACCTTCTAAAATCGTTATCCTCTCAAGAAAACTCTAAAGAGACCCAGATTCTCATCATAAACTCCTTCATAACCCTCTTATCCCAAAATGAACAATAACCACCCAATCAAAATAATCTTCTGGAATGCTAACGGCATCCAACACAAACTAAATGAACTTCAAGCACTTACATTTAAAACAAAAGCTGATATAATTCTCCTATCGGAGACCAGACTAAATCCAAACAAACCACTTAAACTCCGAAACTACCACACCTACCGCACCGACAAACCCCCTCAAGGCGGCCCACTGTTCCACGGCGGTACGGCGGTATTGGTCCATAATCGCATTGTCCATAAACATACTGTACTGAACACAAAACTATCATCAACTACTATTGAAATCTCAATAGGTCCACACAAAATTCACGTTTCATCAATTTATAAAAGCCCCAGTCACCCTTTGGACATAACAGACCTCAACATTTTAACCGGCAGCTGTGAATGGTTCATAGCGGCCGGGGACATGAATGCTAAGCACCCGATGTGGAATAGCCGATGCGTGAACACCGCCGGTAATATCTTATTCAGCCACACGCAACAAGCGAACTATTCAATCTTCTCCCCGGACACACCCACCTTCTACCCAGCAGCCGCTGGTCACCGTCCCGACGTGCTGGATATAGCGCTGGTAAACCTTCCACACCTCTCGACGGAAATTGAGAATCTTAATGAACTTTCATCGGATCACAATCCGATCCTTCTCACCGTCTCAGCCTCAGCTATCTCCACCTCGCCGCCGCTAGCAAATCGTAGAGTAAATTGGAAAACCTTCTCCCCGGCACTCGAACGACTTATCACAGACCTCAAACCCCCGATCGACACAACTTCAAACATCGATGCAGCTCTCTCCAACCTCACCAACCATATCAAATCCACCATTGAGTCCAGCTCCTACACACTCACAAATCGCTACAACAAATACAACCTCCCACCCGAAATCGCGCAAGAAATTGCAATTAAAAATAGACTACGTAGGGACTGGCAAAACACACGTGATCCAGCCATCAAACGCAGGCTAAACGCCAAAATAAAATTTATCAGGCTTATACTATTAACACATCGCCAGGACGAATGGGACAAGTTCCTTTCCACCCTAGACGTACATGATAACTCCCTCTACAAGCTTAATAAGAACCTACTAAACAAGCGCCCAGCTACCCATCCACTAGCTGGCCCAAGGGGGCTGATATATGCAGCGAACGAAAAAGCCGAACAATTCGCCGACACATTTGCGACACAATTCTCACCCAATTCTGGACCAGACCTCCCAGAGGTCTCAGAAAGCATCCAAACCATAAATACCGCTAGAAATGACACTAATTTCTCATTCACCACACCCGGCACGGTGGAAAAAATTATCAAACGTCTCCCTGGTAGGAAGGCCCCCGGTGAAGATTCCATCTCGAACGCAGCACTAAAAAATCTACCAAAAAACGCCATTCTTCTACTCACCCGTATATTCAATGGCTGTATAAGACTCGGCTACTTCCCCAGAGCATGGAAAACATCAATAATAATAACCGTTCCAAAACCATTCAAGGACCATAGCCAACCCACCAGTTATAGGCCAATTTCACTGTTGTCGTCAATTTCCAAAATTTTTGAAAGAGTTATACTCCACAAATTAACCGCCATAGTCGACCATAAGATCCGCGACGAGCAGTTTGCTTTTCGGTCCGAACACTCGACAACTCTACAACTCATTAAACTCACCGACAAACTGTGTATAAACGCAAACAATCGCGAAAAAACGGCCACGATTTTCCTGGATGTTGAGAGGGCCTTCGATCGTGTATGGCACGAGGGACTCCTCCACAAACTCCATCACATCGGAGTGCCGACTCAACTAGTCAAAATAATAGGGTCATTTTTAAGTAACCGTACCTTCAAAGTCCGCGTTGAAAACACCCTCTCTACCAGCAGACCCATAGCAGCAGGAATACCCCAAGGTTCATGTCTCTCCCCTCTTCTATACTCGATTTATACAAATGACCTACCAACCAATCCAAATGCTTCAGTTTCCCTCTACGCTGATGATACCCTATTTCAAACGAGCAACAAAAATTACAAAAGGGCCATAATACAACTTCAAAACCAAGTAGACCTAGCAGTAGCCTGGTTTGACAAATGGCGTTTAGGCATCAACGCACTTAAAACTATAACTGTCATGTTTAATAAAAGGTCTACACAAAACATACCCAAAATCCGCATCAAAGGACATGACGTCGGCTGGTCAAACCACGCCAAATATCTCGGGGTCATTTTGGACAAAAATCTAAATTTCAACCACCATATTCGCGACACAATCAAAAAGGCAACTAGGGTTCGCGGCATACTAAATCCGGTTCTAAACAGAAAAAGTCCAGTTCCCACAGCCTCCAAAATACTGATGTACCAACTATATATTAGGTCGCTTATCACATATGCAGGTCCAGCCTGGGGTCCCCATATATCGCGCTCAAATTGGTCAAAACTTGAAGCCATCCAAAATATAAGTCTCCGCGGAATCACTGCAGCACCATTCTACGTGAGAAACACCACCATCAGAAACACAGTCCGACTCCTATCAGTCAAAGAAACAATATATACAAACGCAAAATGCCAATTCTATAAAAATCAACAATCAAAATATAAAAATATCCGTGACCTAGGACGCTCCTTAGACCATGCGATCAAAATTAAAAAACTACGGCCACTCCAGTGGACCATATAATACAATAATAAACAATATAATAATAATACTTACAATCACCACCACATAATAGGCTCACGCCTGAAATGTGTTAACAGACCCACGGGTCGTCAGTCAAGCAATGCAATGCAATTACCTATAGTAATTATTATAATCGCACGGCCGGCCACACACACACATACACATACACACAAATTAGATAGCTAAGTAAATGTTTAACTGTTTGTGAATTATATTATCGTAAAAATATTTAGTCTTGTTGTGATCAACGTCGTGTGACAAACCACCGTTATCGTCGGTCCGAAACAAAAATTTTACGTGCGCGAATCGCCGTATATATATTATATTGTTTTTTACGTGCGCTAATCGCCGTGAGTAAAAAAGTGAGCGCTAATCGCCATTATAATTTGTTTTAAGCCTCTAATAGCCTCGCAAGTACATAATATATACAGGCTCTAATAGCTAATATTATTGTATTTTTATTATTGTTTCGGCTCAAATTGCCTTAATTTATTGTTAGTATTATTTTTGTATTGTAAATTATTTATTTAGGTATAGGTACAGCAGCTGGCCAGTCTGCGTCCATATTATTATTCTGTGAGTACCTATTTCATTATTATTATTTTATATATTTATTTTATTGTATTCTCGTTTTGTGCTTAGTGTCAATTTATTTATTTTTTGTGTTGCTGTGATTTATTACTTTATTGATATATTTTATTTGTACCAGCAATACACGAAATCTTAATTACCTACCTACCGGAGTTACCATTTTTACTAGTTTTAAGTCACCTGTCCTATAGTTTAAGTATACTTACACACCCACACATATACACACTGAACACACTCTCACATTTACATAGGCCCGATTTTTCCTCGTCGACCCCGGTTAGGAACTATAGTGTTCTATACACGCACATACACACCGTGTGGCCAACCGAGTCGGTTCAAATAAAGTGTGAAGTGGTGCGCGCGAAGCATAGGTGTCCGGGGTGCGCGTGATACTATTTCATGCTCCCGACATCATTTCTATATGTATGATAGTTAGGAATTTTGAGTGTGAGATTCGGTTTAAGGTGGGTTTCATTAAGTAAGATTATGTCGATTTTTAGATTAGTGGCGAGGATGCGTAGATCGTTTAAGGTTATTCATTTTGAATTTTTAGTAGTTTGGTGAAAGTTTCTATTGTGGTTTTTATTATGGATTTTGGGTCGTCAGTAGAAGTAAATGCGGTCAAAAGATCAGTGAGTAATTTGAGGACATGAGTTATGCTGATATTTTGGTTGTTCTTGACGACGTTTGCGTAGGTTTTGTTTTGCATGGTTTTGGGGGTTGTTATTGATATTTGGGTTAGGATATTTTCTATTGTATTAGGTGGGTTGGTTGTAGGTGGAGGTGGGATTACTTGGTTCGAGGTTATATTTTTGTTGGCGAGTTCAGTTTGATAGAATGGACAGCCGCGGTAGTTGGCCGTATGGGCACCCCCACAATTACAGCAAGCTGTTTGTTTTAGGGCAATCTTTGGGTTTATGTTCTCCGACTATGACTGAGGTTTTGCAGCTTGGCTCGGTAAAGACAGCGGCCATGGCTCTGCGATAAGAATCACTTGAGCGCCGGACGTGTTTACTGGATGGCTGCAGGTAGTGTATGTTTATGATGTGATGTGCTATGCTATGCTAAAATTGATCTACTCTGGGCCAAGCGATTGATTTTTGACAGAGGGTCTGATGTGGAAGGATTTATGAGAGTTGTTTAAAGAATTTTTCCTAGAATTTTAGAGAGGGGTTACGAATTTTTCTGGAGTTTACTGGGCGCTTAGAGATTTTGACGATGTGGTCGTGATGAGAGAAGGATATGGACTGTGCTAGGGATAAGGATGAAGATGTCATGAAGTCAGTGAGGGAAGGGATATTTGTTGAATGTCTGATGGAGTGGTTGCTGACAAACCATGGAAGGTTGCAAATTTACCTAAGGGTATTAGATTGCAATGCTTTTATTTTGTGTCTGTTGGAAATTGAGATGTTAGATTCCCTTGCTGGGCTAACGTATGTGAGTATTGGGCGCATGTAGGTTTTATGAATGTACAGTTTGGTATTTATAGAAAGGGGGCTTTTTGGGTTTAATAAAGGGAATAGAAGGTAATTTACTGCTTTAGTTTCGTTTATTTAATTTCACGTGTTAAGAGAAGTTTAGGTTTTTGTCTAT
>JAIPRL010013402.1:0-10605 GCA_025469235.1 Pemphigus obesinymphae
ATAATTATTCTTCGTATACTTGTATTTCAATACTCTTTAATGTATACTGCTTATTTATGCACTTTTTAAAAAACTTATTTATCATAATATAAAACAATTTGTGTTATATACTTTTATTTTAATATGCATATAAATATTCTTCTACAATAAATGTATCATATTTCACAATCGTTTTTTATATAGTTGAATATTTTTTTAGTTAATTTCAAATAATTTAATATTTTATTTTTGTTACAGGAAAAATATCTAGTTGAAGTCAACTCAACTTAAGTTACTTAGTTAATAAATCATATAACTCCAAGGTTATGAGTCCAATCGGAGATCGTTCGAATTTGAAAACCTGAAGAAATTATTAATAGTACAGTGCAATCATTTTTAAGGTACCTATTGCAATTTAAATTTTTTTAAATGAAAAAGTTTATAAGTATTGTATTATAATTTTTAGGTTATTGGAAATTAAGAAAACTTCAAAGCAAATGTTCAATTACGAGTTTTCCAAATATTTGATATTAATTTATTTTAAGAAATTTCGGCCATGATGTATAACAAGTGTATTGAATATTTGTTGACTGGAACTTTCAGTATTAATTATAATCTACAGTATCAAATAAGTTAAGAGAACGCAACAGTAAATTAAAATATGACTCTTTTCGTAATTCAAATGCAGTTTGTTGTACAACAGTCGTAAATAGTTGAATGAACCATTCAAATAAAGAGGAAGATGTGAACTCTTTTTAACGTGATTATGCTTCTAAATTTTTTTGAAAATTTTTACAGAAGTTTTTATTTTTCATAATCTTAGATTTTTCAAAATATTATAGAGAATTCATTATTCAACACATCAGCACATAATAACGTTAAAAAGTTTTTTTTTATGTATTTTTTTATTTTTCCACAATTAATCTACCAAAAACCACATTTGAATTACGATAATAAGTATTACATAGTTATTTAACAGATATCATGATTACATACAATGAAAAGTGCTACTGACACAGATCTATTTTTAAATTACTTTTAAAATGTACTTAAATATTTTTAAATTATACAATTTTTATTTTTCTTAAAATTTCATAAAAATTTCCAATAAGAACACCTTAAAAGTTACATGTGTGGCATCCTCTTAAAAAGTAATAGGTACAGCTTCAGGTAAGTAGTAAGTACAGTTTTAGGTAAATGTCATCAATTACAGTCAATAGTTTTAGGTAAAGTATAAATTAAAACCCTCTAATATATAACTTAATTTACTCCCAACCAATTTACAATTTCTCGAAATATTTTAAACTTCCTTTATGTTTATATAAAATATGTATCAGTCCACAAGAAAAGCATGTTTCAATACTTGTAATATTATAATTATCTACTTAAATAAACTATTTATTAATCATTAAATTATGTGTGTAATGAATTATTTAATTCTTTAAAATGAATCAAAAATATTTTGTGGAAATTAAAAATAATAATAAATCGAATTTGAAGAGCCAAACTAAAATTATTTCGCAGTGAATAAATATTAAGTAAGTGATTTTAACGCCATGTGTAAGACAAAGATAGTAACACCATTAGTATGTTCCATCTCTTTCTAACATTCTCTTTCGGGCAACACTGCTTGGCGAGCATTCCAGTTGTATATGGAGTTCAATGGCTATGGACACAATACGACGATAAGATATGATAAGATCACAGTTGTAAATAAACAGATTAAAATCGAAATCGATTTCCGCAGCAAGAATGCGTTTAGCACTACTAGTCTTTAGTGAACACTGTTATTTATTATATTTTAAATTACGATATTCACACAATATATAATATAACATATTATATGTATTTCATGTGTATATTTCAAGACTTGAAACCGATATCGAAAATGGTATTATATACCGGTTAAAACCTTTATAAAATCGAAATCGGAATCAAAAGCATGATAATTTATAAAATATAGGTAAAATACAAGATTGTAAAATGCACATCTCGCCATATCCCATATACGAGTTGTAAGATGTTTACCTCGTATATAATAGAGGTACCTACTACCTACCTATTATGGAAAAAGTACAAAATATCGAGTTTCTACGTTATCGAGTGTCGACTGTTAGAATTATAATGTATTTATAATATCGTCCACAGATGCACATTCAAAATTAGATTCGGGGAAAACGGAGGGGGTTATAGAATCAGTGTAATAAATGTACTTGATTTATGTTTATAGTAAATATTTTTCTTGTTTGGGTGAAATCAGCAGTTTTAAAAATTCGTACATTATTATATAATATATTATAGGTATATACTTTGATATAAATTATAAGTACCTGCTATCCACCTATGTATTATACAAACAGATTATCTCGTTCAAATACCCGAGACTCTATTAAAATATTCATCAGTATGTAATTGGTAATTAGCCCGTCTTTGATGTTTAGGTAGGCAGGTTAGGTTACGTTTTTTTTACGTTTTAAAATATGAAATAGTATTTTTACCTTCAATGACGAGTTAAATATTTCGAAAATTATAAAACCCCAATGATGTTATCTCTGAAATTTTGTAATTTACAAATGTAATTATAGGTGTTATAATTTTAAAATCATTTTAAAAAGCCATTTTGTTTGTTTTGCGTAAACGTATTTTTAAACAAATATCGTAATTAAATAACAACAAAAAATACAAATACAAATACAAATACAAATATAAATATAAATTATTATTAAATTACATTAAAATAGTTTATAATAAATTATTAGATTTTTCTTTTTCTTAAAATTTCTAAAAAAATACCTATACAGAACCCCATAAAAAAAGGAGCGAGCGACGTTCTATAAATAATAGAAAAAAAACAAATTGTATTGGGCTTTGGCACCCACACTGATAGGATTAAAAATTTCCCAAAATATATTTTTAATTATTTAAGTAGGTACCTTCAACTTTTAAGCTATAATAAATAGTAAGTTTACCAAAACATATAATTTAAATTTATTCAATGCCATTGAAAAAACTATTTCGAATTAGGTACCTCCTAATTGGAATGCAGTACTCACTACCTATAATATGTGCTTAAAATAAAAAATAAAAATCAGTGAATACTATATCAAGTCAACATAAGAAATAGTGTAATATAATTTTTATAATATTAAGTAGCCAGTATAGGTAAATAACTATAATCATACCACAGATAGACTGTGTTATACATTATTTAATTTTTTTAAAAATGAGTACAATTTTATTTAATAATATTTTATAAATCCGTTGTCCATATATACCTATTCAATTTTATGTTTTTATTTTAAAATATTATAATGCATCTTATTTTTATAGATATCAGATATGTAACCTATTTTTGATTTTCTCAATAGTTTTCTTTTTAATAATAGCAGCGATTTGATTAAAATTGTTGATAGTTATTTTTTCGTAATAATCGAATAATTTTTTTTTTCATATTTCAAAAAAAAAAAAAAAAATTACAATATTATATACCTACTTTATTTTTAATTATTATATTATGTAGGTATATTTTATCAACACAAACTTCAAATACTTAATGACCAATATTCAATGATTAATATAAGGTATATTCTATAAATAAAATAATAATAATACATTTTTTAATTAGCTCAGTTAATAATTCTACTAAAATTCATCTATAAAAATTAAACAGTTGATCTGGCAATATTTCAACAAATTCCAATTTTCTAGAGAATATAATTTGAAATCAATTTTATATAAGACTTTTAGTTGTAGAATATACAATTAGTTATAATAAAGGTTCTTTATACTCGTATCATAAGTAGAATATTTTTAGAGATAAATAGAAAAAATTGAAAAACTCCCCCTCAGTTCAGATAATTAACTCTTTTGGGGCACGTGTTAGTGTTGATCAATCGTGACCAAATTTTACACACCTTATTTTCATGTATATTAGAACAAATATTAGGTGCATTGCCTAAAATATTTTGAGAAAAATTACCTCTATTACTAAGGACCGCCCAAATATATAAATATATATTTATATAAGTAAAATATAATAAAATATTTTACTATCATATAAACATAGTAATGTCAAGTGTATGCCTAAACGAAAAATTTAAATCATGTATAACAAACACTAGTAAACAGAAAATCCACAAATATAGTAAACTATATTAATAGTCAAATAGCTGTTTAATAATTTATCATATAAGAGTGCGTGTGTCAAATGAATTTATGCCAAGATGTACCTATAGGATGATTATCAATTTTCCGCGTCCAAAAGATTTCCCAGATAAATCAAATAGAAAATTGTTCAAGATTTTAAAAAGTTTAAAAAAAGTCATGCCACGAATATATATCTATACGAGTATTAAGTAAGTACTTATTATATACATTTAAATGAATCCCCAAAATTTATATATGTAACTTTGTAACACGTGTATGGGGAGTCTAAAAAGTTGCTCCTGTGGCATATGAAACTTGAAACTATAAGTTACGCGCTTATACAGAGGGAGGAGCGATTGTTTATTTTATTCAAAATAAGAAAAAAAAATTATTGTTTTATGTTATCAGAGCACATGTGTAAATCAAAATTACGCCGCTAGTAGATACCCATGTTCTATACCAGCTTTGAGTAGGTACTTATGATTGAGGTTTCAATTAATACCCCCAGGTAATATATGGAAATATTTAAGTATTTGGGGACATTGAAAAAAATGTAATCGAATTTTTTTTATTTTTTTCCTAAGAGTGCGATATACTTTCCGGTTTTGATATTTCATATTCATTGGTTTTTTCATATCCAATGAGTTTTGAAAATGAAAGACATACGCAAACCCAGTATGTGAATTGTGTATTTGATTTATTCGATAATTTAAAACAATTATTGCTAGTTAATTGTTTTTTGGTACCTATCGTTGTGCTTGAGAAAATCGTAGCTGCACGCCGAGTAAACCTATACATGAAAGGGTAAATATTTTTACACGTTTTGTGAGTACCTAACCTAATATAATAAACGCTGTGTCTAGAAACCCGGACGTCCATGTTTTGTATGTGTACACGGATGTTCGTGTTATTAATGCATACCCGAACGTCCGTGTTATCAATACAGATCCGGACACAGAAAACGTATTATATAATATGTCCAGACCACGATTTTAGATATTATAATATTTAAATCCATGGTCCGGACGCCTCAAGGTTTATAGATTATAAATGTGGACTCCTAGTACTAGTTATATTCTTATTCTATGGCCTAGTATCACAGAATATTTTTTGATAGTATGTTATATAATGTAATTCGTATACTGTAAAAGTAATTAGTATGTGTGCTCCAAAAATATTATAACTGCCCATCCCTTTAAAATTCAAGCACCGAATTACCCATCTACAACTTGTTTTACAGGCATTTTAAAGCCAATTTTTTGTGAAACATACATATAATACCAGTGGCGCCGAACGCTATGTCTAGCCAGTTCAATTAAACCGGTGAAATTTAGGGCTGCGTGGGTATTGTATAAAGTACTTGTATATACTTTCGCAATTTATACGAAATAACTTTAGGGGAGAGGGGAATTATTTTGGATAATTGAACCAGTTGACGAAATATATTTCGGCGCCGCTGTATTATACAGATTTAAATGACTTTTTATTGTTCGAAAAGATTAGTACCTATAGGTAATAGGTATAGTATGGTAAATGGTTTTAAGTAGCTGACTCCAAATAGTTGAGAGAGAGGGCGAAAGTGAAGAGTATGATTCATAGAGTAATATAATACATAAGTACCTACTATATTTTCGCCCAATAAAAAAACTTAATTAAATTTTCATGTTGTGTATATAGGTGTTTACCTATAATAGAAATGCAATTTAATTACCTAAATCAGTAGTAAAGACGACTTTTGTGAAAATGACCACCTGAAGGATTTTTAAAGTTTCTGATTTGAGTAATTTATTTAACAGTTTTCAGATAAAATAGTTATTAATAAAACGGTGGTATAACATTTTATTTACGTGAAAAGTGAATTATTTTTTTATACATTTTTACATTTATAACAAGTGAAATTTTTTTTACATTTATAAATTTTCTATTTTACATTTTTGACTAGTAAATTTTTATTTTACATTTCACAATGAAAATTGGTGATAAATTTCCATCATTCAGCGATGTCGAAGTCTCTATAAAAAGTTATAAAGAGTCAAAATTTGTAGATTTTTTTGTAAAATGTAACTGTTTAACTTTTATTAAATAAAAAAATTAAATATTAAAATGTGTGAATCTAATTTCGGTTAGTCCTGGTTTGTAATGTAAACACTATTCTGTGATAATACGAGCATCCGGATCTGACGTCCGTGTACACATACAAAACACGGACGTCCGGGTTTCTAGACACAGCGTTAGTTTTATTTAGATTGGAGTAGATTGGATGAAAAAACAAGTGTCATATATAAGTCAAAGGATGATGGTGGTAACCGGTATGGTATTATACCGTTTAGTGGCAAGGATTTCTCCAGTTGGCGGTTTCGGATTGAAGCCATTCTTGAAAATCAACGTGTTCTGTATTGTGTTCAAACTGAGAAATCTACCGTATCGGATGCATCATTAAAACTTCAGTTTGGGAAAGATGACAGTAAGGCAAAATCAATTATCATTCAATGTGTGTCTGACTCGACTCTCATTTGGAATATGTAAGGGACCTTACCTCTAAAGAAAAATTTGATAAACTTTTATCAATTTTTGAAAGAAAAGGTATTTCAAATCGTCTATATTTAAAAAATAAATAAATGTCTTTGAAACATGAGGAGAGTAGTTCACTTCAAGAACACTTCATGATGTTTGATGATCTAGTCAGAAATATCAAATCTGCAGGAAGCAAAATTGAGGATGACGATATTATTTGTCATTTACTTTTGTCTTTACCTGAGTCATATACTATATAGTGTAGTGATAACTGCAATAGAGACTTTGTCAATAGATAATTTAACCCTAGATTTCGTTAAAGGGCCGTCTTCTAGATGAAAAAGTGAAACGCTGTGGAATATCTGGTGCAAAAGTTGCTGAAATTAAGAGTTAAAATGTATTTTATACTTATAATAAAAAAGAAATTCGTTGTTATGGATGTGGCCAGTTGGGACATAAACGCAATCGGTGTAAGTTGGGAAAATTCAAACCATTTAAGAAGAGTGCACACATGGCTAACAATCCGTCTGATGAAGATGAAAATGCTATTGTATTTATTACTCAACAAATTGTAAATAGTGCCACTAACAAATATGAATGCATGGAAGCAGGAATTATTCGGTTAGTATGGTTACTAGATTCGGCCTGCACAGATCATCTAATTAATGACGATCAATATCTTGCTGATTCAAATGACTTTACTACACCCATAGATATTGGAGTTCCAAAAAGTGGTCATACTATATCAGGCACAAAAATTGGCAATTTATCATTAATTAGAATTGTTAATAATAATCTTTTTAGAAAATGTTATTTAAAAGATGTGTTGTATGTTAAAAATCTGCGACGAAATTTACTGTCCACAGGAAAATTAGAAATGGCCGGTATGAAAATAATTATTGGTGTTGGTGAAGCAAAAATATATAGAGGTACTAGTCTAATAGCTGTTGGATACAGAAAAGGAGCCATATATGAAATAACATTTGAATTAAAAATTATTCATTAAATCAAAAAAATGTCAAATGGTAGGATATGCCGTAAATGGTTATCGACTATGGGATCCGTCTAAAAGTAAAGTTATAGTGGGAAGAGATGTAGTACTCGATGAGAGTGATCAACCAAACGCACATAAAATATGGATTGATTCATTGGAAAATGACTTAGAACAAATCAATATCAAAGAAGATATAGCAAGAACAGAAAATCCAAACAGTGATACTGAAGAAGAAAATATTTATGATGAATGAAATGATATGAATAGAACATTTATTGAAAAGCCAATTCAAGAAGAAAATAAGCAAAATATAAATATTAATATTAGACCTCAGAGAGAAAAAGAGAGAGAAAGAAGCCTGAATGGTTGCAATCTTATGTTCATTTAGCAATGTCAGCTCAAAATTTTGTTGATAATGTCCCAAAGACATATAATGAAGCAATAAATAGTGAAAACAAAAATAAATGGATAGAAGCTATAAACAGTGAATTAAATCTCTCTCAGACAATGGGACTTGGACATTAGTAAATACACTAGATGTATGTAAACCAGTGTCTTGTGGATGGGTGTTTAAAATTAAGTACGATAATCAAAATTAACCTGTCAAATTTAAAGCTAGATTTGTTGCAAAGGGCTATTCTCAAGTATATTCAATTGATTACGGCGAGACATATACACCAGTGGCTAATATGGTGACAGTAAGGACATTATTTTCTATTGTAAATAACAAAAATCTATTCATGTATCAAATGGACATCAAGACGGCATTCCTAAACGGGGAGTTAAAAGAATTGATTTATATGCAGGATATAAATCAAGAGTGAATAGAGTATGTTATTTATACCGTTCTCTTTATGGTCTTAAACAGTCTTCCAAGTGTTCGAATGCTAGATTTAATGATTTCATGATTAAACAAAAGTATAATAGATGCAATTCAGATAACTGTATGTACGTCAAAAATAGTGGTAATTTTCTCCTATATTTATTGCTGTATGTAGATGATAAAATTATTTCTAGTAACAACATCAAAGCCTTAGACCAGTTGAAGGATATTTTATGCAAATAATTTAAAATGGAATACATGGGACACATAAATCAGTTTCTTGGTGTGAACATTAGTCGAGATAGTGAACATGGGGATTTTACAGATTGGTCAACGTCATTATATTGACAAACTTCTTAAAAGATTCTACATGAATGACTGTAAGGAAATCAGCAAGCCTATGGAAACAAAACTAACACTACTCAATGATGAACAAATGGAACCTTACAGAGAACTTATTGGCTGTTTAATGTATTTAGCCACTCACTCAAGGCCGGATATTTCGTATGCTGTAATATTTTTGAGTAGAAGCCAGTCTGAGCCATCCGACACTCATTGGATGTACTTGAAAATAATATGAAGGTATTTAAAAGGAACTAGTAGTTTATGTTTAACCTTTTCAAGAATTGAGTGTGACATACTTGTTGGTTTCTGTGATGCTGACTTTGTGGGCGATTTGGAAGACCGGGGATCGACTACTGGATATGTATTTAAGGTTCTTGGTTCATCAGTTAGTTGGTGCAGTAAAAAACAAACGACAGTAGCACTTTCCACGACAGAAGCAGAGTATGTAGTCTTATCTGCAGCAGTGTCCGAATGTATATGGATCAGAGGATTACTGTTTGAAATGGGAGTGATACTTAAAGAATCTACAATTATTTTTGCCAACGATTAAAACACATTGATGTAAAGTACAATTTCATTCGTAAGAGTATTGAAAATAAAGAAGTCAATATAACATATATTCAATCAAATCAACAGTTGGCTGATATATTTACTAAACCTTTACCAAGCTCAATTTTCGTGGAGCTCACAAGTAAACTTTGTTTAGTCTAAAGCTAAAATAATATTATTTATCCTATGTTATTTTTTTTTTTTGTTACCATTTAATACTTTAATAATATTTTTTTTGTTAATTCTTAATAGTTAATACATTATACATGCACATGATAAGGAGGAGTGTTGTAATCTCTTATCATATCTTATAAATATTGATAAGTCACATTATCAGGTTTTACTTTTCTATTTTTTACACCTTTGTGTTCTCTCCTTGTAACTACTGCTATATTTTTGTTATGATGTTTTATACTCAATAATAATAATTAGTATTGTTTACTTGCATTGTGTTGTTCTTTTCACATTAAATTCAATAAATATCATAATTGAATTAAAGTTCATACAATTTATTGTTTTAATATTATTTTTTATTATTATTATCATTTTTATAAATTACGTGTATAATTAATAATGTTAATAATCGATTTACTAACTTTTGTTATGTGTAAAAATATATTTAGCTCGAGTTACTCAATAGAAATATTTCATTTTTTTTATACTGCCCGAAGTTGTACCTAATTATTAATGATTTTAGTAGTTTTAAAAATATATAATTTTTTAGTGATAGATTTTAATCAGCTTTATTAGGTGGGTTACTTTTCCCTAATTTATGTGTTAATGCCACTTAACGAACACATTTTTTAAATTTTGTTCATATCTGATATTAGTTTAATGTTAAATTAATAATAAACATTATATTGCATTGAGATATCACACTTATTGCATTTAAAATGTATGTATTGTTGTAATCAATAATCATTCTATTACTAATTGTCTAATATAGTTTAATTATCAATAAGTAACATAATTCTTCTTCTCCTTCGCCTTCTCTCCCAACTATTTGGGGTCGGCCACCCTGGTCCTACACTTCCACTTAACTATATCTCCCGCATCTTCTTCACTTACTCCCACCCCTTTCTCATATCACTCGCCATTACATCCCCCCATCTCTTTTTCGGTCTTCCTCTCCACCTTTTACCAACAACATGCATTTCCCTTACTAATCTTACTGCCTCAGTCTCATCCCTCCTTAATACATGCCCGAGCCATCTTAATCTATTCTCTCTCATTTTGTCTACTATCGAAGCTACCC
>JAIPRL010013403.1:0-10604 GCA_025469235.1 Pemphigus obesinymphae
CAAACCAACATTACATATTGCCAATATTTAGATTATACGATCATTATATTTACAATACCATTTTTGGAAAAAAATGGAACTTATTTTATTACTTATAATATGTTCTTATGTTTTCTTTTAAATTTAAAGAGTCAAACATAATTTCTTATCGGCATTAGCAAATGTGTACAAGATTTCGTCTGGAACAATGTCATTAGCTAAGTCTCTCTCAATATTTATTATATACTTAAATTATAGTAAAGCACTGGTGTAACATGTTGAAAAAAAATAACTAATAGTAAAATCTTAATAAATAAAATTACATTGGGAAAATTATAGTTGATATTTGAAATTAGAATGACATGGAACTTGGGGGTGCTTAAAATAAAATTGGAGGTGCTTCAGCACCCCCGTAGTTGCGCCACTGTACAGGGGACTTTTTGTGTCACAAATCAAAATGTCACCTTACTTATAAATTAATATTTAATACACTGTATGCATTTATATACATATTACATACCATTACAACAATTCTAGTTGTAAACTGAATAAAAAGTGAATTTTTTTACAATGCATAGATACTATAGGTTATATAGATTTAAAATTTTAGACGAAGAGAATGTAAGTAGGAAAATTTCAATTTCTTAACAAATGAAAAATTTTAAAAACTTTTGCATTTTATTAAGTTTTATTAAAATGCATATAAATATTCAGTGTTCGGAACGTTCACTTTAAAATTGAATTCGCTCACGTTCACGTGCAATGCGTACAAAATGAACGCGTTCATTTGGTTGTTCGGTTTAATTTTTAATATTAATATTTATGAATCGCTTGCATGCAGTCTGTATATAATATGAACCTTTATTTTAAATTATTCATTACTTTGTGTATAAAACATAAATAAACATATACGTATCAATACAAAAAAAAAAACAGAATTTAGACTTTAGAGCATAAAAAGATATAAAGTATCTATCAAAATTATATTCTTAATATCTGACACGATATTTAGTTCGGAAAAATTAAATTTGTAAATTAAACTATTTTAAACAGTTTAATAAAGATTTTTAGTGATAAAATTAAGCACATACCAGGCATATAGCCCAGGGAAAGGACCGGGCCCCCTTCGAAGTCAGCAACATCATTACATTTTTAGCGTTTTGAAATATATATGCGTGCATAGGATTTAGTGTAAGATGCAGCGAATGCTTTAACTATAGCAGTTAGCACGAAGTACATAGTAATGACAGTATACGAGTATAGTATATACCTATAATAATAAACGGTAAGTTGTTTTTTCATCAAAATGTCGCATTGATATAGAGAAGACTTCAAATTTCAGTAATACATTTTTTAAAGGATCGATTTTGGAGGGTGACAATGAGAGAAAAATGACAAAATCTTAGGTATTATGATATATGTCGATAAAAGAACATGTGCATTTTTTTTATAAAAACAATTGTAAAGTCAATTTAAGTAGGTATTTATATATATATATATATATAAATAGCTATTAGTAATACCTATCTTATTTGTATAACAAATTATTAATTACTGGTACCTATACTTATGCTATATGATAAGCAATTTTCAAATTATAAGTAGATGGGTACCTAAATGTCAAAAATAAAAATTATATCCATTTGTTTCAATAATTTATTATAATTGAGGATTAGGTACCTATTTATGAATAAAAATAATAAATATTATAAATTCCACATAAATAGGAAAATCATTGATAATTTGGATTTGGTAGAATTTAATATAGGTACCTAGTTTTTATTTTTACAGATAAATAGAAAAATAATGTTATTATAAGTTTTATATCAAGTCGTCATTATACTTCCATGATTAAAAAATGAAAACCTTTTTATTTTAGGCTTCAGAAAATAAATAAAAATTCTTAATTTATCATATGCACCTTCATAGAACTAACTTATTATTTTGTAGATAAGTTGTATGTGCTAGGCATGTAACCATGATTTTTTTTCTGTGAGGAGGTCAAATTTCTTTAGCCCCTTCAGTAGAAGATGAAACTACTTTGCTCATTGGGTAGGATGATACTGATGCAGGTAGATATATTAAATTTGAAAGGAATTTCTCTCAATTAAATGACTTTTAGTTCTGTCTAACAGGTATTATATATTACTGTCAACTGTTTTTTGAAAAAAAAAATAAATCTATAAAACTTTTTCAAAAATTTATAACATATCTAATATATTACAATAATGAAAAACAGTACTTTGTAAAAATATTACATTTCTAAACTCAATTTTTCGGAGTTTTGAGGAAATTAAACGTTTTATTTTTTTTTGCCTTCCGGGTTTAGTTTTTTCTTATGTGTATGTTGAAAAAATTAGAAAATTGAAAAATAATTTCTTCAAAATACCATTTTGATCATATTTAGGTACTACCGGGAAATTAGTAGATACACCATACACATTGTGTAACAATTTAAATAATAATATTAAGAATAATTAATAATTTATTTATTTATTCAATAATAATAATAACAAAAACTATATTGAATCCCGGGTGCAGCAAATAGTGGTTTTGCTAAATCTAAAACGTATTCTCGATTTTAGTTGGATTGAAAAATGTACTAATGATATTAAATGTAAATGATAAAAATACAAAAACATTTATAACAAATAAATAAATATATATATAATCTATTTTATAAAATTTAATTGTTGTTTGAGAATAAATAGACTGAATTGCTTATTTTATAATTAATAAATTCATGTCCAAGTTAATCACTTCTACCCCAAATTATAAATGAGTCATAACATTCATATAAAAAATCACATGTATTAATTATTTTTACTGTATTAATTTATGTGTTAAATAAAAATTATTGAACATATATTAATATAATATGTACTTTATGATTTTTTGAAATAACATAGAATAAATATTTCAAATGTAGGTACTTACTTGAAATATTAACAAAATTATTAATTATTATATATAAATTATTGTATGATATAAGGTTAAATTGAAAGTGTAATTCCGTATAAGTAGGTAGGTACCCAGATTTTTTATTTGTATAGGTACTATCGGAAAAATAGTATCGCGGGATACAAATTTTGAATTATATGTTTTTTTTTACTTCACTTTATAAATCATTAATAAATTATTTAAGTATGTTACTAACAAACATTTCAAAAGTTACCAAGAAATTATTAGTGAGGATAAATGTTAGGAAATAGAAAAAATGACGTCTAAGCTTATTTCCTAAGCCGCCAAGTGAGGTAAAAATACTTCTTACGATTGTTACACAAATAAAATAAGTAGGTATATGGGATATTTTGATATTCTAAGATTTTTTGCTAGTCCCAAAAGCCATAGAGTGAGTTGAAAAGGGGTGGACAAATTAAAAAATTTGAAGTTCTGACTGCAGGATACTTTTTACGATTGGTAGGTATATAAATGAAAAACCTAAATAATGTTTTTTGATATTTTAACGTTTTTTCCCCAGAGCCAAAGCCAGAACTAAACCTATATTATATAGGTACTTAAATTTAATTTGAAGAATACCTGTATTCACAGTAGGTAGATAGAAATTTAAAATATTAATGATTGATAAATATTTGAATGTTTTAAAACTATAGGTAGTGAAAATTGTAATTTATCATCTCAATATTTAAGTTAATTCAGTAATTATTAATTTTTTTTTTTTTACAATACCCACTAACTTCTTTAAATTATATTTAATCAATTGAATTTTAATTGGGCATTTGGACAAGAAAATAATAAGATAGGTAGTAAATTTAATTTTATTAGGGAAGGATTAAAAATGTAATGATTTTTGTGAATGCTTCTAATCCAAACTTAAAATGTTATTTACTACCACAATGGTACGATATATATATATATATGCAACTACTATTTTAAAAGTATACTAAAACTGAAAAAATATCCAATACCTTCATTTTAAAATTTCATTTCATTTCTATATTAAAGGTATATATATATATATATATTCTAGGTACATTAAAACTGTAAATTAAACTATAGCATACATAGGTATTTACTGTTTTCCATAGTATTAGTATGGTATTTTGATTGATAAGTAGGTACTTACTACATTTTAAAATCATTGTTAGTAAGTTTTTCATGTAAGTACCTAATATAGGTAGTATATCTATTGTGCGAATAAACTAGGTATTTAAATATTATATTGCATACAAATTAGAAATTATATTGATTAGATAACGAGTTAATTTGTAATATTTAATAGGTATGCTTGTTATTCAATTTTTAGGAAAATTAAAAAAATATAAGTACCTACCTACCTATTGAGTATTGAGTTTAAATAAATATTAGGTAAGTGCATAATTGTCCAAACATTTAAAATAATCATTTCGCAAAGGAAGATCGAGCATAAAGGTAAAATTATTTGAATAAGAATAAAAAATTGTAGGTTTTGTCGGAAAAATTCTAGAAAAAGTTGATGACTTCTTTATTTTAGAAGCGACAAAATGTAGGTAGTTTTGCCTAGAAACCTATTTTGTATTTTTCTTGAATCAAAAGTTATTATATATTATAACTAATTTTGTTTAATGATCAAAAACATCTCACATAACTAGGTACCTATACGTATATAATATTATATTCTTTATGGGTCAATTTAAACTAAAATTGAATTTTATCATACAGGTGTAGGTAGGTACACCGTACACATATCCATACCTGAATATATGTGTATGCTACGTTTTATATTATTCTAATGAATTCCGTATATTTCCCTTTGAAGTTTATTCTATCAATTTTATTTTTAATATCAAAATATAAAATGTTATTGTGTACATATATTATATTATATTAGAAAGAGAGATTATAGAAGTTATATTATCAATATTGACTTTTAATTCTGTGATGTCACGATTTTGTATATTACAGGTGGATGTTATACAAGAAAACGCCAAATTTAATAAATGCAATTTTGTACATATAGTTTTTTATTTATTTTTTCATGTAAAACACGTATTTTGTTTGGTTAAAAAATAACACGAGCTTTTTTTTACATAACGAACGAAATCATCATTAGAAATGTGACCATATATACAACCATGGTGTTATCGTACATTTTATTTGTATCTAACTATAAAACTCAATTATATTCAGTCACATATACTCGTGTTGCATGCCTAATTACGATATTATACTATAGTTTATATATCCAATGTATATATAATATAGTAAACAAACAAAAATATGTTTACTACTTACAAATGGGAAATGTGGTCGATAAAAAGTGGAAGACGGATTAGATTTATCCGATTTAAAGTGTCACCCCCCCCCCTAACACGGTCGATCGGAATATGAGATGGAAATTCTAGTGAATAAACATAATAGGAAGTCATTAGTTGGTAAATACCAAGGTCAGTCGGTATCAGCAAAGTTTAGTGAAAACAAATTGATAGGTAACCTTTTTTTTTGTTTTGCTCAGCGACTTTTTTTTTTTATGAGAAATAAGTCGTTAAAATTATAGTAGGCGCATATATTTCTCGGCAAGTGAAAAAAGTCGCAGGGATAGATATCTTATACCTATACTTATTGAAAAGACTTGCTGAAGATGGTGGAAAATTAAAAAGGAAATTAAATGTTGCAGTCAAACATCCAATAAAACATAATTATTATATTATAGAACAGTGAATCCTATACTTACTGATTTTTATTTTGTTTTCTCCATAGTCAAACTCCACTGGTCCATCTTAACATTCTCATCGTTGCTATACACTTGATCCGCTGTTCTATCTTCCCATATCTACGAACCGACATTATATGTTCCATACATCGTTGCAGATCTCACCGCTGTTTAATAAAATTTACCTTTTAACCTGATAGGGAATCATTATATTTTTCCACAAAACACCTTCTCCGCTTCATCCATCCACACTTAATCCTGTGTGTTTCGTATCCTCTGTGAAGGACCCATTTTTCTGTACGACGGACCCTAAATACTTGAACCTCTCAACCTCTTCCATCGCATCCCCCCCCACTCAACTATATCTCCTGCCCTTCCCTATCACCCCTTGTGTTCCCTTTCACCAAAAGCATACTCTATACATATTCTATTTTGTCCCCACTAATCCTTAGTCCTTTACTTTCAAGCTTCCCTCCACTTTTTAAATACAGTGTATTTTATAGACATATATAGCAGATATAATATATGATAGCAATTAATAGCAAATAGTCATAATCAAGGTGAACGTTTGGGGTTTTTGTATGCATTTATATTAGGTTATCCTATTGCGTGCATTTTTAAATAGAAATTAGTTTCATAATGTTATTATATTCAAAATATCAAAATTTCCTTATTTTCAATGTAGATTCTAATTTTTATTTATAAGTGCATATTTTTTTGTTTTTAAACGTATATTTGACAGTTTTCGATACAAAATACCGAAAATATCGTCAGTTTATATTTTTTCAACTGAATCTCAGTTTGGATATCTGTATTTTATATAGATTATATAAAAATGTCCGCATATTTATTGTTAGAAATTCGATATTGGAGGTATACCGAATATACATAAGTACCTACTTCAATAAAATTTTCGATAGAGTTCGTTAAAAATTTAAATTGTATAACGTACCTACTAATATCATATTTCATAATAATATTGATTAATATAAGCATAAATTGTATTTTATTTGTTTTTTTTAATAACATTAATAAGTAAATTCGTTTCTATATTTATTACATTATAGTTTGTGTTTACGTTTCTTTATTTTTGAATACATAATATTTAATATTTTCGTGCACATATAGGTATAGCTATTTTTAGTGCATTTTTTCATTTTAGTGTATTTTTCAAGTGCAAACATATTCATTCATTCATCCTAATTCTCAGTTATAACATTTTATTAAATTTGTATTATTATTATTATTAAACATAATAAAATATTTTAATATTTTTAAAAATTCGTAAAATATATTTTTTTTAAATAATAAATAATTTTTGAATTTGTTAAATACCTATTATACCCCTAGTTCTATTCACTCAGATATATACACAAATTAAAGTAAAACAAATATATATAATATATAATTATAGCAATACAACAAATTATTAAAGGTAAATAAATGCCTTCAGAAGTCAATTTATAAACATTCAGGAATTAGTGGTGCGCTCTATGAGAAAATACAGTATAATATTACATCTACGTAAAGATACGTTATTTATCGGTAAATACACTCTACCAAATATCATTGGTAGAATTAACAATATGCAATAATCAAATTTTAACAAACGAATTTAAAATAATAAAATTTTTATTATTTTAATGTATATATTGTTAAATTAATAAAAAATGTGTTTACAATAATAAATTAATTTTGTAAATTTCGTAAAATATGTTATAATTTAATAAATATTCTGTTTAAATTGACCATTTTGATTAACAAATGGGGGCTTGTTCTACGAAGAAGAAAAAAAGAAATGAACACAAAATATGTATAATTGAATTTACAACATATTTGTTAATTCAAATAAATTTGTATTAAATTAGACGATTTTACAAAAGGCTTTGATAAAATTTATTGTTAAATCAATAATACGTTTTGTTATTTTACTGTTAAATTAACAAATATTTTATTTCTAAATCAACAAACATTTTATTGGACGTATATTAACAACCATATTATTAAATTAATCTATATTTTTTATTGAAATCACAGATATATTTGGTTCAGTGTAGCTGCTAACCCTGTAGCGTAGCTAGGGGGGGGGAGGTTAAGGTATCTGTAGCTCTCCCAAAATTTCAGGAAAATTAAAAAATGCTTTCAGTGTTCTGTAAACATATTACGTAACCAAATGTATTTAAATTGTAATTTAAAAAGTCTAAAATGTTAGTTTACTGATTAAAATTTTTTTTTTCTATTTTCTTATCTTATCTTTTTGGTTTTTAACAAAATTTTATAATATTCGATATTCAAGTGTGCACTAATACGTATCGGTCGTATTTATATATTATTGTCTGGCGTTATCACTGTTATCACTCACACACACACACACAATATGTTATCGTTTTGGGCTGTGGTTTACGTTTTTCGTTCCATTTTGTACGTCATTGTTGTGTACAGTGTGTACTTGCATGTGTTACGCGTATAATAAATACATTAAAATCATATCAAATGTCTGAAAAATAACAAAATGCTAAACTTATTGAGTTATTTCACGAAAAATACAAGTACCTACCTATATAAAATACACATGTACATTATATTACCTATATTTTGAATTAAAATTTAATTCAGAAATTATATGTTTGAAATTTAATCGAAAAAAAATGGACAGGACGGGTAGTGGACCCCGCAGGTTTTTCAATTTGGGTAGATTCAAAAAAAATGTATTCATACTTATATTCGTATAAGTACATGTACAAAACGAATGAATAAATTTTTCCCCACTGAGCTATATTAGGATTAGTGTAGGAATAATGTCTTTATATGGCCATAGAAAAAGAAATTTCAATTACATTTAGGTACCAAAGAAAGAAATGAAAATAGGTATCAAATACACAAAAAATTCCACAGTTTTTTTTTTTTATTTGAAAAATATAAAAAATTTGCAATTTCGAATTTCATTATCATTAACATCTTTCTAAGATTAAACTTAATGAATTATCGATTTTCAAGTTTAAAACCTTTTATTTTAACAGTGGCGTATTTTCAACTTTTTTCTGGGGGAGGGAGAGGGATTGATCCAAATTATATTGAAATCCAATAATTTATAAAACCATTATAGGTATATTTTACTATCTATAGGGACAAAATAGATTAGTTGACAGACAAAGGACTACATTGAATCGATTACATGGAAAAAATGTGATCATTAAAAATGAAAAAAACTAGTGACAAAATAACTTTTTTAACATTAATAAGTACTTATACCTACATATTTTTCTATTCAGAAATTTTTTTTCTAATTTTTTAACAGTAGGTAATATAAACAAACTGTACAGTAAATCGTGGTTTATATTATTAGACTATTTTAAGATATTTATTTAAAAATTAAGAATATTTTTGTTTAATATTTCAGTATAAGTTAACCTAATGAAAAGGTTAACAGTCTTTGACAGAGATACTGACGATTGAACGTAACGCCATCAATCTCCCAAATCACTATGAATAAATATACTTTCAATCATAGTATAATATAAATATTATAATAATAATTAACACGAAAAACAAAATGGGGTACGCGCGATCGAATACACAAAATATTATATGGACGGTGTCCGGGTAAATTGAAATAATTTAATTTAAAAAAAAAAAAATGTTATTGCAAATTATTGTAGAATTTCATAATCCACATCGAATGGCATGAAAAAACAACAAAAATTGTAGATTCATTAGGAAAAATATTAATAAACAATTTTAACTTTTAGATATTTTTGACAGTGTTTTTAGTTTTCCGAAAGTACCTAGTGTTTTGTACTTATTCCTTTTCACGCGGACACCGTCCATATATTTTCGTGTTCAGTTAAAAGTTATAAAAACGCGTTTAGATTTTTTTTAACGTAAATATTTTTTTATAATATAATTTAAAAATTATGTTATATATTATTTAGTTTTTAATTTTTAGATTTGTTTCAATTATTGGTAGGTACTTATAATATAATTAAATTTTTTTTTAATTTATATTGTATAATAGGTATGTTTTAACCAGCCCCTAAAATTGTGTGTAGTACGACACACTTTGTGTAGTACAGAAATTGAAGTGTGTAGTACGAAATTTAAAAGTGTGTTATTCAAATTCACATCAGTGGCGTACGCAGTTTTTTTCAATGAGGGGGGGGCTTGAAAATAAATAAGTAATCAGTAGACACAAAATTAGGCATGAAAGAATAAAAAACGTGATTTTTCAGTGTTATAATAGAATACTGTTAAAAATATATATTATAATATAGGTATATATAATATATATATATATATATATATATGTATATATATTTATATGGTGGCATATTTATGGAGAGGGGGTCCAGGGGTACTGAAAAAGAACCAATAAGTATTGATTTTGAAAACTTAAATACCAAAACTTCATTTTTGTAGGTAGAAATATTTTTTTAACTATAATAATTGGAAATAGAGTTTGATGATTTAAAAAACTAATAATAATGCCCTAAAATGAATATAATAACTATATACATTTTGGATTCTGAGGGGTGTAAAATATTTTCTCATTTTATAATAATATTAATTGGTCTTATATTTTTCTTTGAACAATTTATCTTATCGACCAGAAGACTTGACGTCATATTTTTTATACGTCTAATTTTTTAATGTGTTAATGTTAATGTGTAGCTTTTTTTTATCATAAAATTTCATCAGCATGATACTTTGAAGAGATAATTTGTTGATTTTTTTTCCATCAAAAACCATCCAAAAATAATGAAAAATATGGGTTAAAATAATGGTTATTTCCTCATAAATCCGAAAATGTTGGTTATAAACATTTTAAAATTATCACAGAGTATGTATTTTTTTTTTTTGTATTTTTTTAATACATTTATAACATTATTATGTTTTAAAGTTTAAAACATGATAATGTTTTAATATTTAAACGTATATTTCAGCCTTCACTTAATATATTTACGATTTAAAATTA
>JAIPRL010013404.1:0-10602 GCA_025469235.1 Pemphigus obesinymphae
AGACTAAGATTGAGTCAACACGACCAAGACCAAGACCACGAATTAAGATAGTATGGATGCCCAACGGCATATAATAATCAGCTATCATTCTGCCCTAAAACTGACTCCATTAATCAGTTGTGGAAACGTTCAACTAGCGCTTAATATCATACTGGTGACATCGAATTACGAATTACGATCGTAAATAATATTAAATAAAAAAACCGCCATAATTATAAGCACGAATTATACACGGCTAACATTGTCAAATAAATACTTTGTGTGTTATTTACCTACTTCCTTATATAGGTTATAAATATTCCACTATTTATATTGTATAAATATATATTATTTATTTTATATTAATTTGTAATTTTATTGAATTAATAATTAAGAAAATGAGTTGTAGTGTACCTTTTTGTGATTCAAAAAAAAAACAAAAAGCACTTTCAAAATACCTAACGATTTGAACTTGTGTAAAGCTTGGGAAGAAGCTCTTGGTACAACATTAAAATCTAAATCTAGAGTATGTGAAGTACATTTTAGGCATCAAGATATTTCAAGAGAGTGGGTATCGGGTCAGAGATCTAGCAATAGTATACGGTATGTGTGCAAATTCAATTACGTTTTCAAAATTAATTTTAAATTTATTATTTTACAAGGGGTCTAGTATTTAATTATTACAAACATAACAAATTATAAATTATTTTAAAGATATGTTTAAAAAAACTCAAGCTGAAAGGAGGAGCTATCCCACAAAAAAACATATCAACCACTATAGGCAACAACGGGTAATTCAGTTATAATCTATATAATAATATGTACTATGTAATAGGTATTATTGTATTAACATTTATAGGTGATTTAGTTATTATGGATAAGTACCAGCTGGCAGCTTCTTTTACAATATATTGAGGTCTAGATCATCCAGGTCATCCCTAAAGTAACAATAAATATAGCAATCACGCAGCTCCCTACTAATACAAAATGTATATTATGTACCTACTAAATACAGTTGGGTTTTTTTTTTTAGCGGCCAAGGTCGTGGTCACTAATTTGAAAAAAAAACTACAATAAATTAGCAAAATTAGTAGGCAGTCGGGAAGTTTTGTAAAGCGAAGACTTTTTTTTGCTTATTTACACTTACCACTCCCCCATCCAAAAAAAAAAACTGCTTCAGACCGCCTCTTAAGTTTCATTGCATTTTTGGTCAGAAGTTTGATAGGCACCTAAATAGTTACAATTAAATTTTGATAATTTTCACGTTTTAAAAAAGTCAATGGGGAGGGGAGGGGGGTTGAACACACAACCACCTGTGTGTACACCGCACTGATTTAAATCATGTATAAAAATACCTTTCTAAATAATATTTCAGCGATTGAGCAATATAATTTGTAATTCGTATTTCGTAAAACTCGTCAGCTGTTCTATAAGGAATGGGAAATACTATACTATAATCGTTTTTATTGAATATGGCCACACTAGACACGTAGACAAGTTTTGCCACTGGATGGCTAGTTGAACGTTTCCGACTGGTGATTATTGTGAGTAGTCAGTTTGGAATCACATAATTATACTCCGATGGGCATCCATCATACTATCTTAATTCGTGACCAAGACCAAGACTGCCATGGTCTTGGTCTTGGTCTCGCTCTGTGCATCACTAGTCGACAGAGGGTTATCACAGTGATTATACAGTGATTACAACGGATATATATTTATGAAAACATTAATTTTCGGCGCTTGTTCAACACACTCTCGTCAATATGGTACCAGTCAGTGGTCTCTGGACGGTCGGTTAGGACTGATATAATTCATAGGTGTGTACCTATACGGATATATTGCATATATTTTTGAAAAACCCCGGTCAGGAAAATAAATCCGTTGCGAGATTTACGGCGTGATTGTGCCGGATAAAATAAAATATAAAATAAATAATACATCGCTAGGTTTTTTTTCAATATAAAATATTTTTAATTTTGACCGGACGACCAACTCGATTGTTCAACGTTTAATTTGTATGGAAAAAATTAATAATGTTAATTATTGTTCATTTAATTAATTGATGGCGTTTATAGGTTAACTTTTTTAAACAATATTGACTGTATGAAAAAAAAAAAAAAAAACACAATAGTTCAACGTTTAATGATCGTGGAAAATCGACGTAGTATTTATAACGTGGTATATACATCAAATAAACTATAAATCCACCTTATTACTACTATATAGAGCTTAAATAACGTACCTATATTATACCTATTAGACCCACCTATATAAATAGTCTACGTACGAAATATCCACCACGTATGTTGAAAATATCAACATGTATTAAACGTTTGATATACTTGAAAAGAAGTCATTTTTCGAGATATATTTTTTTTTTTTTTTTTTTGATAATTGCTTAAGAAAAAACAATTTTGTAAAAATCTAATAGTATTTTTTCCGTTATAATTTCGTAAATATTGGTCATAGTCTTGAAATTTTCACATAAAATGTACTTAAATACAAAATTAACTTAACTTAAACATTTCCAAATTTTTCTCCCAATTTTGGTTTATTTATAGCAATTTTAAATTTTGATGTTTTTTTTTGCCATAAAATAGTTAATTTTAGGTATAAGACATGAAAATTTTGTTCAATGTTCAAAATATAGGTCACTCTATATTATATATTTAAAAAATCTCAAAAATTGGTTAACACAATTTTTTTTTAATGTTTACTTCATTCAATCTTTCGACAACATATTGTATTATTTCGGCACGAAACGTGTTCGAATATCGGGGACGAAATAGGTCTATAGACTTGAAACTTTTACCTTTTAAACCTACTCGAATACTACTAACGCTTGACTTTGTATCCAACCGAAAGTCGTCTTCGCTTTCTCTACACGCGAAAAAAAAAAACAATTTGTTCGGAAACAAAATGTTTGGCGGGGTGGTGAGAAGATACAGTTTGCAACGAAAAGCGTTAACCCGATCCTCACGATAGCATCCGTATTAGGATCGGATTTTACAAACGACGCGACGATACTTTTTGTCGGTCGATCGCATTTAGTGCCGGGCCACATCATCCGTTTTCACCGGTCCGTCAAAAACAATTAAGAACCGGACCGTTTTCACCGGATGGCCCGCCGTCCGTTATTTATATCCGTCAGATAATAAACACGACATTGATAATCAATAAAAATGATAATACAAATACAAATTTTTCCCGCCTCCAATGTTTTCCCACAATTGTATGAGATTTTTAAGGAGTTTCGAATAGGCAATTTTTTAAGAAATATAAGAAAAATAAAAATCTAACAATTTAAATATATTTGTTTTTTTTTTGGCAGCTCCGCCTTTTTTTTTTTATAAAAACTCATATTTACAAATTAAATAAAAAATTAAAAACGTTAAACGTAAAATATCACGTAAATATGACATATTATGACGTATGTCTGAATATGGCCACTTGGGGAATGTGCGTTCGTAGTTATCGTACTCTCGCGGCGCAGTGGCACAATCGTTACTCGGTATATTCGGGAATTACGAATGAAACCAAAACTATTAAATTTATGTTAGTATTAACACATTATATAATATGCCTAAATAGATTTATTTTGATGGTCAATATTATTTTATTTTAGTATAAAGTGTATACATTTACATGGTTCAGCCCGGCGGCCTTATAAAGCAGCATGGTAGGACTATGCCCACACTGTCCCACCTTGCCAGTCCGCCACTGGTTGTTTCGGCTTATCAGATAACGCATCCGTTGGCACCGGACCGGTGAAAACGGATGGTGTGGTCCGTGCCACTTATACGGTATCTGGTCATTGGGTTTTGGATTTCCATTATCTTCGTTTTAATGGATTATTATAATATTGCTCCGGAATGAACGGCGATCGGTGCGCGTGCACTTCAATCAAGTCCACCGGGTACACGAGAATGAACGCGCCGAAACCACCGAAACCGGGCCCGCAGGCCGTATTATGGCCAACTTGACGTTCGTACACCCATAGGCGCACATAGGGGGGGGGGTGCTAAGGGTTGCTTAGCACCCCCAGGGTTCAAATTAGCATTCCCAGCTTCCCTGAGTAATTTATTTCAGTATTTCACCAATCATTTGTAAATTATTGGAGTTTACTGGTTCGGATAAAATGTTTTTTTTTTTTTCCCCATTAGGGAGCGTTTAAGTATTACGTCAGCACATTTTTGTCTTTTTTAGACCCCCCATCCCCCTTGTCAGCAAATGTCAGGATACGACAGACGCCCCCTTCCCCCTAGACGCTTACGTAATACTTGAACGCTCCCTTACGATAAAAACAGTTTTGTGTAAGTGCACGTTTCAGTTTTCGTAATTTGTAGATGTAAACATTAAACAGCAATCACACTGAAAATCATATTATCTTACTTTGAGTTCTTATCTTAAACTCTTGGCTACGGAATTATGTTCAATTAATAACTGATATTTTTACTTGTAAAATTTCATTGAAGCTAAACAATATTTTTGACTTTATACTAGATATTAATTTTTTTATATAAAAGTATAACGTTAAATTAATATTTATGTATAATTAATTAAATAAGTTTTGTTTTATTGTATTTGTATAAAAATTTTAAATTATTGTAATGTGGTTTATTGTAGTACCGTAGGGGAATGTGGGGGTGGGGCAAGGGCCCACGTGGACCATAAATTATTATAGCACCCCCTAAAAATTCACATCCAATGTGTGCCTATGCGTATACCGGAAATCACCGCCAAAACGTTTCGTCGCCGGCTAATCGCATAATATTATAAGCCTGCCGTCGGCCGGGAGACCGTCCCAAGAGAGAAGCGACGTGAATGGCGGTGTGCGCGCGATCTACCGGTATTTATCTCGCGAGGGTTCGATAGTCTCACCACACTGTCAACTCCGCGGCTAGAGAGAGCCACGCAATTCCATTTGCGAGCATTGTAAGCGGCGATCGTCCGATGGTTACGCGCGTAACGTAATATTATATAGCGATTTAGACACGTTAATGAAGTTAGCCCCACCTGCAACTTGTCCGATCGACTCCAAACTGGTGTCAATATTTTGCAAATTAATTGCAAATTGAGTTTTGCAATTTGCAAATCATCAGCCGCCCCCCCCCCCCAAAAAAAAAAAACACTTTTTAGTTTGGTGGGGCTCAGTGGCGTCATTTGGGCGGGTGGCAACTCATACATTTGCCCCAGTCTAAACTTTAACTCGATCTCAACTCGGCAAATTTAAAAATTTTAATTGTCCAATATTTTTGTAATTGACGTTTTCGAAAATGGAAATATAAAAAATATCGATTATTATCAAGCCGGCGCAAATACGTAAATCATCATTATATAATTATAATTTAAGTAGGTATTAAGCGGCGAGTTCATCATATTATTTTGTATACCGATCATAATGTCTAAAGTCGAACCATTCAAATCACCTATATATAGGTAGCCACAAATCACGTGTATCGTATGAATTTCAATAAACTGATCTAAACATTTAAACAATAAAAAGAAAACATTGGAATCCACCATTCATGTAGTTGGCATAACTGTGTATACTTTATGGTAAACACCAATTCAAAATCGGATGTTTGCAATCGATAGGTAATAATTTAATGTACACCTTGTAAGGTCGATTACAGTTTACACGATTTCCGTCGGCACCATATATTCTTTTATCTACGGTCGGCACTCGACAGTATCTTCATATAAACTATTGATTTACTTCCAATTCCCAAAAATAATTTTCCTTTAATTGTATTCCTTTTATTTTATTCGGTTTTTGTTTTATAATTTGTATTGTATTGAATACCAATTGCCAATATTTATATTATTAAATAACGTCAGATGAATATAAAAAAACACAATTAAATTGGAGTGTGTAGATTTTGGTAGTTTTTTTTTTTAATAATAACTGTAGTCTACAACACTAACGGCAAGTACACAATGGAAAAAAACTTAATGTAAAACATTTTGGAGCGCTAAGCAATCCTTTCGATGCTGCCTAAAAGGCATTGATTGACAAACATTTTTACTTTTAAATACCTATAATACTAAGTGGCGTAGCCAGGGAGTGGGTCAGAGGGGTCGCATGGTCCCTATCATGGGTTATGTTTTTTTTTTTATTTTAGATTCTGAGTACTTGAGATTCTGAGATGCTTAGTAGGTATATTATGGTTTTACAATGATGAGTTTTTTTTTTTGTATACAGGTATATCATTGATTATAATATAGTATAGTTAATAAATGGATACTCATCACAACTTCGAGTAGTAATTTTCAGATACTAAGAGCTATCTGAAATTAGTCTTTTGTCTTTGCACTTTTATAATTTAATCTGCTTTTGCGAACAGGGCTGGCGTGAAGAAATATTTGTGGGGGGAAGGGGGTGTCTTCAATAGCAATGGAAATATATCTTTAAATTTGTAAATAAGCAAAAAAAAAAAAAGGCCATCGAATTTTTTCTAATTTTACGGATTAAAATTCCGGAAAAAGAGTTCATCGAATTTTTTTCTAATTTTTCCGGCTGATCCAGAACAATTTCAACTAAATTATAATTAAATTCCAAAATAGTCCCTTTAAAACGTGAAACATAAGGAAAAAAAAGATCATCAATCATAATATTTTGCTGACTAGTCTATCAACTTTCGGTTTTTGTCGACTGCTTGCGGGAGGTTCCTGCAAGAGACCTTTGGAAGTGTGTTCTTGCTTAATATTTACATTGATACTGTCAGTATATTTATTGACCTTATAAGATGTATTCTCAAAATAACCTGAAATAATCATAATAGTCTGTTCCTAAGGACTTGGTTCTAACTTGGTACTACCTAGCCCTGGCTAAAGGTTCTTAAAAAATATTATTTAGACGTTTGAGAGATCCAATCATTTGCTAAGATGCAGATCCTGATCTAGGTTATATAAAATGTATAACAGTCGTGTGTTTGAGGATAATAATGGCAAGATTATGTTACGTATTTCAGACTTTAGAGTATGTTTTATTGTTCTGTATTACTTATACAAGTGGATTAGAAAAATTGACGTACCTATACGACAATAATCTAGAAAATAGGCTTATCAATTCATACATATAATGAATCAGTGATCCGACAACAGGAAGTACGTAAACT
This sequence comes from Pemphigus obesinymphae, assembly GCA_025469235.1. Lineage (NCBI taxonomy): Eukaryota > Metazoa > Arthropoda > Insecta > Hemiptera > Aphididae > Pemphigus > Pemphigus obesinymphae. Next base: position 7,104 of record JAIPRL010013404.1, read on the forward strand.
AACCTTCTGCTTATTGGTCAAAAACAAAAAATACGGGGTGTTCCAAAAACCTTAAAACCAATGCAAAATCATCGAAAACCGCCAAAAATGTTTATAATTATTTATATTTACACTAAATATTAATTATAGTGCGATATTAACGTGATGAAATTTTCAAATTTTTTTTTTACCACATTCCAAATATGTATAAAAAAATTCGATGCTTTTATAGCTTATGTACCTCTAAGTATACACTTTTTTGGTAGACAGTCAAGTAGGAGTTTTTGGCTATAGATTTTTTTCGTTTAGTAGTATATTTAAGTGTAAACAAAAATTCCCAAAAATAATTCAACATTTTTATAAATTGGAAAACAGTATTATTCCGAATTTCTCTGATGGACCAAATTGTTTTTATTATTGCTTGAATAAAATTACAATTGAAGATGTATAATAAATAAATAAAGGTGTATAATTTGGGCATTGATTTGACTTTTTTTCTCATAAAAAATGGTTCTTAAACATAACTGACCCCTCCGATTTACAAATCCTGGCTACTCCACTAATAATACCTACTTACTACTTAGTTTAAAAATCAGAACCTATTAATTTCTATATAATATTTAATATTCGTGATTTTTTCCAAGTTCAGAAAAACACAATTTATACTACTGAGCACTATTCGGGAAATTTTTTTTATGTCGGCATATTAGTAAGTCTTTGCCCTAGTCTAGCAAAAACTGAAATGACGCCACTGATTTAATTTATAATCAATGCCGGGACATACTCGTATAATAACCTTTAGTATAAAATAGATACCTAAATTTATATAGGTGCCTACCTATAGTATAATAACTATTATTATAGTTGTTACATATCATGTAATGGCGACTGGCGTAAGTCTACGAATAGATATAATACCTAAAATATAATTTTTTTAAAATGTCAATAAAATTATTCTGAAATCAAGTGTGGAAATATACGAAAAGATCCCTATTATAGTTATCAATATATCTAGAGAATCGAGAGACAATAATAACTATAATTGAATAGTCAAGAACTACAATGTTATTTTCAACAAGTGACTAACTTTAAATATATTAGTACTTATGTATATAAACAGCTGTAACAATTGTTATTATTAATAATATACCTATATAACGAAATTAAATTGAGGATATTTGTTATACCAGAACCTACCTTGGAAATTTGTTTCGATATAAGCTGTTTACGACATTCAAGGAACTCGAATTTATTGTGAACACTGAACATTTTTAAAATATGCATACCTATGTGCTAAAATACACACCCCCTCACCTAATTCGATTTTTCTGGTTTTATTTTCAAAACATAGGAACAGAAATTATTTTTCAAGTTAGTTATAGGTAATAATTATATAGTTACGTACACGATACAATTATACAATTGCCCTGTTACTTATCCAACAAATTGGTAGGTATTTTAAAATTTATCCCTTTTCCCAGCATATTTTCCTGATTTCCCTAAAATATCTGCAAGCGCAGTTATTATCTCGATAATCCGGTCGGTCCTCAATGGTAACCTAGTCTGATATAAATAAATATACCTACAGGTACATCGTATTCTTGTAAAAACCTCATTTTGTTCAACGATACAAATATTATAAAATATAATATACCTATATTAGGTAGGTAGGTACTAGGTACAGGTACCTATACACTTATATATTTTATTTCTTCCCTTTCCTCCACCCACTAACAAGGCAGTGGCGGTTCTTGATAAATGCTGTTGAGGGAGGGGGATCAAAAAAATGTTTTTTCATTTATATTTCATACATACACTTTACTTCTAGGTTTCTAAATATGAGTTTAGGCACCTTAAGTCCCCGTTGTATTTTGGCCATTATTTTAGATTCTGAGAATAATAATATGGTTTACAATGATGTTTATTTCTTTTTTTCTGTTAATAAATTTTGTAATAGAAGGAGTGCTTCGATCTTTAAAAGCTTATCTCTCTCCGGTAGCAAATTTCATCTAGTTGGTACTTTATAAAGGTCATTTTCGCAATATTTTTTCAATACGTAAGGAAAAAGTACCAAAAAATTATGAAAAAACGGCAAAAACACGATTATGTAAAATTGAGATTTTTCATTTCTTCGTAATTTCGCAAATAATTACTTTAAAATCTTGAAATTTACATCGAATATTAAATTTAGTAATATATTTACGTTAATTGAATTTTATTTCAATTTTCGGCTACTTATAGACATTTTAGATTTTGAAATTTTCTAAATCCTAGAAGAGGTAATTTTGGGTCTTAAGATTTTAAAATTTTATTCAACGTTAAATACTTATACGTTACTCTAATTAAATTTCAAAAATCTAGAAAATCTGAAGTCACGATTTTTTTATAGTCTTTTTAAATTGTCTCAACAAAAATATCAATTTTGAGGTATTTAAGTCCAAATAGTTGGTAAAATGAGATTTTAAGACCTGAAAAATGTAATATAACGTTAGTCGTGCAATAATTTAATTAAATTTAAAAAATCGACGGGAAAAATATATTTTAGATTCTAAACATAGCGAGGGAGCCTATAGTGGTTTTACAATGTTTATATTTTTTTTCTCTAAACAAATATTCTACCAAAAGGAATACTCCAATCTTTACAAATTTACCCAGTTTCCCGTAGAAAATTGCACCAAGCTGGTACTTTAAAGAGATAGTTTTTCGATTTTTTCAATAGGTTTTTAATGCGCAAGGAAAAACTACCAAAAAATGATGAAAGAATGGCAACAAATTTTGTCAAATCGAAATTTTTTCATTTCTTCGGATATCAAAAATCAATATGCACTATTTTTCAACAACTATTTGTTATTTACCTCAATGCCAGTTTAGACAAAACATTGGAATCATAATTGTTTATTTTGAATAATTTATTATAGACAATAGTCATACCTATATATTAAAATAATGTAACCAATAAAGATTTTTAAAATAAAGATCAAGAGGAGACGATCCACCTATATCGATACCCCTCCCCTCGCCGGTAAAACGTTGGCGTTAAGTTCCGTGATTGTATGAGTAACATTTTAAGAATTGTGCAATTAGAGCTAAATATGTACCTATGTAAATTATTGAACTTGGAGAATATTTTTGGTGTTATAAGTAAATGTATATAGGTTTGCAATACAATAAAAATAAAAATAATTAAATTAAATTAAAAAGTGTTATAAAGTATATGGAATGGTAAAACTTTGTATAAATGAAGATGATATGGATAAATTATAATAGTATAAATAATGAATATTATTAGTGGATGTGCAGGCTAATCATTACTTTTAGTATATTAAGTATACCTACTTAAGGGGCCTCGCGACTGGGTTGAAATATGTGTAAAAAAGAGTCTCCGCATTTCTTAAATTTTGAAGCCGCATATTATCCGATTTAGGTTCTGAAAAATGTTCTAAAATTGTCATGACCTCCTCGATGTTTTGTCATATCGATTTAAAAAAATTAATTTCCATTCAATTTTTATAGCACTTTT
>JAIPRL010013405.1:0-10601 GCA_025469235.1 Pemphigus obesinymphae
CCGAGGCATTTGGCCCGGGCGCCATTATGATGGGGCGGCAAAATGTAAAAATATTTACACTTTTCGTCCCCCCCCCGTTTTTGATCCCATTGATCACTTATTAATTGACGAATGACCTGTTTTTTTTTTTTTGCTTATTAAAATTTAAAAAGAGGCGCTACAATTATTTTTTGCCCCGGACGAGACAAATTCTCTACATAGATCCGGCACTGTATATATGGCAGAAAAGACCGGTGAAATTGGGCGGTGTGTGGGAGACCGGTGGCGGGAAAAAAGGCGCGAGACCCGTAAGCTCTCCTCCGGTCAAGAATAAGAGCCGAGAGAGAGAACTTTTTCGGGGGTGTTTCTTTTTTTTTCCCCTCCCCGAGTGCTGCGCTTTATATATAGGCGCGTCTATATTATTGTATTATCGTGTGTCCGTGTTATAACCATGGCTAATTGCTCATTGTGTGTATGTACCAGCAGTGACAATACAATAACAATCGTACGGTATATATATACGTTTGGAAAAAAAAAAAACCCATCCCTTATTCTTCGTACATTTTACAAACACCCCCGCATATTATCACCCGTCGTAATAATAACAACGAACGTTGTGTCCTTATCCGCAAACGCACGTCGTCACGTATATACACAGTGTATTATAATGTACGAAATGTGTGTAAATATAAAGAGATAATACGTGGTGAGAGGGAAAGACGCGCGTGTACGGGAGGCTGTTTATCAGTATATGATATAATGTGACCATATATACAATCGGTCTCTTTTATGTGAGAAAACCGGAGCGGGACGGCTAGGACCCGCGAAGAACGGCAGAGGCGGCGGCAGCGGCGGCGGCGGCGGCGGCGTGCGTGCGGCCCCGGAAGGAAACCCAAGCTCACATCCTGTACGACAGTGGCGTATATAGTCCCTGGGGGACAATGATGATGATAATAATAATGATAATGATAATAATAATAATATAAAGAACTCCGTCGCCGCCGCCGCCGGCAAAAGATATTTCGCCGCCCGATCCATTTTACAAATCGCGCGCAATTGTTTTAAATAAAATCCGCCGTCCTGCCCGAGATACGGCCCACTTCCTCTATTGTCTGCGCGTTTACGTGCACACACCACATTATACTTCCTCTCAGACTAAAAGCAATAATATTGAAATAACTTTGCGATAATGTTTTACGGAATTTCGTCGGTTTTTCTGTTTTTTTTTTTTTCTCGTCTCAAAAACGTAACGTTTAAAAAACATTTTCAACATAACGTCCTATATATATATATATACCTGTATATATACAAACACGTTGTCGGACAACGTCGTATAATAATATCGTCTGTAAAATGCTTTTGAAAATGTCACAATGTTCCAAATGAATGATTTTAATCGTTTATTTTCCGGACCGAAAAAATCTTCAGAACATTATTTTCATAATTATTTCGTTGTCTCCGAGAAGTGGCCGGTATATATATATATATATATGAGAAATTATCGCCTCCGAAAATGTTACTCAAATTGTGTCCGTGACGTGTGGATAAGTATGCTCGTATAATATATTAGATAATAGATATGTACCTGTGTATGATATGTTGTTATAAATAATTTATACTTTATATCATGTTCTCCGGATGAACTTTACAACACTTTCAATTTTTTCAAAATCCATTTTCAATATATACACGCACAAAATTGACATATTCATACTATTATACGTGATTTGTTCACGATGTTATTATATTCTAACGTGACGTCGGACATTAACGAAAATTTCACCTATTATATAGATTATAGACTGTATTATTTCACGCGTACATTAGAACAATGTAATAATACCTCTTACAAATAAGTAGGTAAATATAAATCGAGGTTGTGAGGGGATTCTTTCTTAACCCATTTTGAAGGTAAATGTTAATTTTAAATATTTTTTCAGATTAAAATGATATTTTTTTACAATTCCAATTACAAAAAGAATTAGTCGTACATAGAAATAATAGGAAAATTGCAGTAATAATAATTACGTACCTACGCGTTTAGTACTGTAAAATATTATATACACGCGAATAGTTTTTTTTTTTTTTTTTTTTAAATAAAGATTTCTCCATCTCGTCTCATACAAGTTATACGTGACAGAATAAATTAACATCCGACACATTCTTTACTCGTTCGGGATCCAATTTATTACCTACCGTAAACATCTATATAATATAATTCACAGTCACCTGTCACAGTAGAAAACATACAAAAGTTACAATTTTGATTTAAAATATATTCAAGGCAGAAATAAATTACGAGGGGATGGTAAAATTAAAGTTTGCCTGTAGGTACGTTGAGTCAGGCCTGCTCTCTGCATACCATATTATTATAATGATCCCGATTCGCTACATCTACTGCAGCTGATAATTGATAAACAATATATTCATTCGAATATTTCACTATACGTATATATTATTTATATCTATAATACACGGGTATTAGTTTTTTTAGTCGTACCTATCATTTTATTAAATACTATTGTATACAGACCAATCATTTTCGAGAGATATAATTACGCGTTTTCCCCTTCGAATGTAACTGGTTTGATATATTTTTCGATTTAGTTAAAACAGTTTAAACGAAACTCACGCGATTCAACTATGAAAACATATTTATCGAAATACTCGAAAATATTATATATATATTTATATATGGTTAAATTACGTTACTCGGTTTCATCCATACTCAGTCTCTCTGTCTGTTTCTCTTTGTATCTGTTTTTTGGGAGGGACGATGTTAAAATGCACGAAACAGTAGTTTCGGATATAATTTGACAAAAAAAGAAAAAAACGACTAATGAAGGGTACCTGTATAATATAATATTTACTAATGAATGATAATATGATGTCTGCACGCGTTCTCGAGTGGAGTATTATAATAATAACATGTACGTATAATCGAGACGTTTACGTTAATTTCCATGGGTTGATAAAATTTGAGTTTGTATATAAATTTGAATCAAAACACGGAAAAAATATATGTGCATAATGTAAAAAAAAAAACTTGGTGGTAATATTAAACTATAACTGAAAATCACATCAAACGCATTGTTTGAGTAATATTGAACATTTTATTTTTGAAAAATATTTAAATGGTATTTTAAATAATTGGATAACTTTCAAAAATATTTTTTACAGCACTGCCTATATTGTATAAAATATATACAATAATATGTAGTGATCTCAGTCAGTCAAATCGTTAAAGGACTAAAACAAATTAGATACGTTATGACGTAACACATCAATACATTCGGCCAAATTAAGCTCACTGCCTCTCCCCACCCCCCTAAACAAATTATTTCGTTACGCCCCTGAATATGTATAATATATATATATATATATATATATATAATAATATTACATTAAATATGTAAGTGAAATAGATTACTTTTCAATCGAAGAAAACATTAAGTTTTTTATTTAATTCCTCAGACAGTTTTCCGATCCATCCACATGTGCGTATTTTCATTCACCTTTTTCTGACAATTATGCATTGGCTGTACGATTTTTCCGCTTTCTGTTCGTTCATAAATTGTATTTTCTGAAGCTGCCATGACAAGTTACTTCATATACTTCCTATATTCATTCTGTGTTTTAGTAAAAACCGTTGTATGAAAGAAAACCATAACAGGTTTAAGTTCTGACACTATTGGTCTATTAATAATGTATTTCCGTTCATTCCTCTCGCTCTAATCTTATCGCCCTTAAATTCTAAAATCAGTTTTTGTGACTTTTGAGGTCTCCGATTTGAAATGAGATTCAAATTCGTAATAAAAGTAAGAACAGTAAGTTTCATGGAACTAATTCCCGAATTATCTCCTTTGTCGTATTATTCACTTAATTAATTGAAAATCTAAGGGTTTGAAGCTTAAAGACTATCTTCTAGAAAGTAAACTCTATTTTCTTAATGTTAACAATAACCGAATATTACGGCACACTATATAGTACATAAATTGTGGTACCTACTCAAAATGTATTATACTCAAAAGAAGTTGCACTTATATGATATTATAATCTTCTATTATGAAAAATCCAACATCCTATCGTGTAGTAGAAGCATAAGAATAGAATAATTCGGGCATGTATGTAGAGCAGATTTAAAATTAATCAAACGAATAACAAAAGGCAAAAGATACCTAAGAAGACCCAGAACACGATGGAAGGACGTGGTAAAAAAGACTTAGAAAATTATCAATGAAAATATACAATTTAAAGAAGCATAGATAGGGACCGATGGAATGATATAATGGTGGCAGCGGTGAGACTACATGGGCCGCTAAGCTATGTTAGAGAAGGAAAACTACATCTAATATCAGTAAAAAGTTACCCGGAATACACCTGTGGTGGTATTTATTTTTCCACTCACCTAACCGTGTTGAAATTTGTAATTACTTGTATATTAATACAATAACAGTTAACCCTTGGTTTTCCGTTATGACAGGATTGACTAGGTGAACTATTGAGAAAAATTCGGTGGGCTATTCGATATTTAGGACGATCAAATGATATGTGGCCAAAAATATAAGAGCCTAAAATGAAATTATAAAGGTTTTTAATAGCCGGTATATTACAGTTCACTTAAACAATTTTTTAAAGATTGAAAACATTTTTTGAGTCTCCAGAAATACTAAAACTCGGTGGGCCGGTAACTTCCCTATCCGACGTTGTTTCCCGTCCACGTATGGGGACGGTGTCCGACTAGAAGACCATATGTTAGAGCTGATCGCTATTCACGAGACCCCTGAATTCAGCCCCGACGCCCTGTCATAGCCTGAGGCCTGGGAACGTATCGTCTATGAACGATCAACAGCGACCGCGTTACTCGAGGGCATCGCGATAATACCAGATTACTCAAGTGTGTGGAAGGTACTGTCTCAGTTCCAATGAAGCCATGAATGGCCTAGTAGCCACTGTCCGGTTATTCTGGCTACCAAACATCCTTCGGTGATGGTATCCGCCGATAGATGGCTAATACCGATTAATAAAAAAAAATTACGCAAATTAATCTAAAACTTAAATACCGCATAAGTACGAAAAACATGAAATTCTGCTCACTTCGAGAGAAACTAAAACAAAAGAGACTGAAAAACAATTATTCTAAAATGGTCGATATCTCACCGCAAAAAAATAAAACATTACTGCCAGTCGATGTCACCACAGTGAGTGCATCGTCATGCGTACCAGAATCCTGAACGTGTGACAATATTCCACCAATTTGTATTTCATAGCGTGAACATACCATTCCCCTTCAAAGAAAGGAAACCTTTCAACACACACTAATAAGTGGTAAGAAAGATATATATATATATAAATAAAAAAAATACAAAAAAATATATGATAAAACTAAGAAAATAATTCACGGTTACCGCTTGTCAAGATTTAATTAAAACATGTACAAATATGACTCTTGATGTATCACCTGACTGATATTCTGACTAAACAATAAAATATCTGTATGTGTGATTGGCGCATATTTCTAACATATTACATGAATACTAGTATAATGACTGTCTAAAAATCTAATAAAAATTAATATAAAATATATAATAATATATCAATAACTATCCCCACTCAAAAAAAAAAAAAAAAAAAACAATTTGTATAATGTATATTTTAATATAATGGGTTAAGTCGGCAATATGACTTATTGTGGGGTAATGGTGTTTTCTTTAATTTCTAATGTTGATTGAAATGTAAACTTGATCACTGGATGTTTGAATGTATTACCAGTAAAATTATATGGTATCGCCACACGAACTGTTCCATCTGGACCTGGATGTGTATCCTGGACTCAAACCAAAGACCATTTGGACGGAGAAAGTATTTCATTTTGAAGGATACATAGGTCACCTACTTTCATGTTTCGAAGAGACTTTATCCACCGGCCACGCCAATGTAATTGAGATAAGTATTTCTTGGACTATCATACCAAAAGTTTTTCATTCGCTTTTACACCACAGCAAATAGTTTGAGTTTGTTTTGAAGCACAGAAGAAACATTTGGTAGAAACAATACCGTAGTAATGTGATTAGTCCACCAACTAGAATATGTAATGGTGTTCGAGCACTGTAGACTGATAGATTCGAGGACAATGGAGTGATAGGGCATGAATTTAGTACGACATATATTTGACATAATAATGTGTTAGCTTCTTCAAATGTTAACGTAGTGTTTGCAACCACTTTAGTTAAATGTTGTCGGAATGAAATGCCACTGTATCGATTTCTCAGCTGGAGATGAAATATAAGTGCATGCGTTTGACTAATTTGATTTAAGTTAGTTTGTAATACTCGGTTAGCTTTCATTATCACTGTACATATAAGAACATGGACCACGACAAGACTTGAATTTTAACAATGCAGTTAGATATATATCAGTAAAAAGTGATGATACTAACTTGAAGTGAACTGCACGAATCACAAGACATACAATAACCAATGTATACAATTTAACAATAGTTATATGTCGAACAATAGTGGGCCGCAGAAATGGGCATTTGATAGAAAATAAGGGAATAAAACCATGAAAAATTTCATAAATTTTATATTAGTACGGAAATGATGTACAATATACACACTGATGAACGGTATGACTATTGGGGTTACGTCCACGAATTATATAATAATTCATTTGCATGTGTACAAATAGGGCTTGTGGACCTACATGAAATAATCAAAATGCTAGTACATGAATAATAGTTTTGTGAAAACAGATTTGTCCTATGATAACACAATTGAGAACTTGGTGTTATGACTTATTGGAGCGTATGATAGACGTCCTTCCACTCGGATTACCCCATTATTGTTATCAATTAATAAATTGAGTTTGACTGGCAATTAGATCTGTAAACCATGTATGTTATTTTAAAACGGCAAGCTCCTCTGCGTATGTTTGAGATTAAATTACCAGAATCTAATATTGTTTAGAGTTGTTGAATGATGAGTGATCCAGATTTATGGTTACTATTTTTATCTAAAGACACTCGACAATTATACAAGAAACAGTTGTATAACATAGCTGTTATGCGTATGAGTTTTAAAAAACTAGAGTACTTGTCCAATAACTAGGCTAACGATGAACAGTAGTTAATATGAATTTTACCGGTTTGATTTCAGATACTTACGGCTGTAAGTCCAGAACAAGTTGCCCATTAACTAACTTAACCAACTTGACTTAACCACAGTGGTCCATGCAACCATAAATCATAACCAACTAACTTGTTAGCTTCGATACCTCTCGAAATTAAATCAGTTGAATTGTCCTCCGTAAGAACATGTTTCTATTAAGAATACTGGGTTATGTCTAGAATTCTAGCTACACGATTTACTACAAACAGTTCGAATATTTGAAGACTATCAATCAAAATAAAAACAATTGTAGAATTCGTCAAGAGTACTTACTATGTGTTCATTAGATATGACGATTGGTAATTTAATTAACATTTTGATTATTCAGAAACTAAAAACGCTAACAATGCACCTCCAACAACCCATAATACGTGGCGCAATGAACACATATTAACACACAATGCCAATGAGCACACGAGTTGTATATTATATTATATATTATTATATAGTTGTTCATTATATTTGTGGAGTTTACTATGTATAATTAAGAGGACGCTACACTGCCGTATTTCCGCGAGTGAAATATGCTTCGGGGGATGCACGTTTCTGGAGAACTGAATTATTTTAGCATACATCTATAAAAAATTAAAGATCATAATATCATCTACATTTTTACATAGGCGATTTTCAATAAAGTGATTTTTAGTCGAGTTATAAGACTGAGAAATTCAAAGTCTTATAAAATCAACATCGAATAATTTCATCGAAAATCGCACATATAAAAGTTTAGATTTTTTTACGATGTTAAAATTTTTATAGAGGTCATAAAATGCTAAAATTACTCAGTTTCTCAGGAACGTGCATCTCTCGAAACCCGTTTCGCCTAGTTTTTAATGGTTATTTATTAATACTTAACAATAAAAATATGATACTGATATAGGACTATTTTTAATTACTTTTGAAATGCATTTGAATATTTTAATTTTTCTAAAAATATCCTTAAAGTTGCCTATACAGAATCCGTTAAAAAGCGGATGTGTAGCATCCTCTCAATGTATTAGTATAGGTATAATATAATAATTATAACAACTATTATGGTTTTATGAAATAAATGAGTATTTTTTATGTACAATTGTTATTTTACACTTTTAAAATGAACATTTAATATTTATACATGTGTATTTTCTATTAAAAGGTTCTGACCTCCGTGTAGCTCTTTTATACATTCGTTAAAAATGTTACAATGTTTCGAAAATAATGATCGACAATGATATTCGATATTATCGGCACCGCGCGCGCTCGGGCGCACATACACATACCACAAATTGCAATCACATACATATAAGTTATAACATATAATTATTATACATTATCTATATTTTATTTATTGTATTATATTCTTAGATGGATTTCCAATCACGTTCAGCACGTATTACGGTGAATAGACGTGAATATTAAAGAAAACACATTACCGGCGCACATATTACATCTATTATAATTTATACGCACAACGAAATAAATAATAATATACACACATATATATATTATATATACACATTACGTTTTTTTTAATTCCGACACGGCTATATAGTTAAGACTAATATATTATATACATCCAATTTTTTAGTTTTCTAAAAATGCCGTTGAAAAATATAACCACTAGTTTAATCATTTATATATATATATAATATATATATATAGGTGTAGTAATAAATCATTAAACCATTAAAAATTTAGTATACCTACTAAAAATTAACTACAAGTAAAAACTAAGAAAATTTTGAAGTTAATTTATCTAATATTCTATTTAGGTATGTATAAATTTAATTAGTGAAATTAGTTAGTGATGAAATTTAATTATTTAAATAGCTTGATTATGAATTAGTGCTTCCATTCCCGCTACTATCCGCTGTTTTCTTTCATCGTAGGTTGTTCATTTTTAATTCATCCGATATTTATTAATAGATAAAAATGTATTTGTCTTTAAAAGACTGGAATAATAAATCTAAATTTAGATAAAAAGAAACGACTACACTAAATAAAATATGAGAATAATTTTAACATAATATTATTCTATATGTCCGAACGTGGAGTTGCAAAATATATACATTTAAACGCATAAAATCTGTGATAACATAAAACATACATTTTTTAAATTCTTAAATTAAAACAAATGTTTTAGTTGAAGAAAAAAGAAAAGCAAAACAAAGCTCGGGGACATAGTAAATATTTTATTTTAATTTTTATTCTGTGATTATCAAGAGAAGAGCTGTTTAAGTTCAATGATAATAATGATATATTATATTAATGGGTAGGTTACCAGCAGTTATATAGCGTTTATCCTCAAGTCAGTTAACGGAAAAAATAATTAACTATAATATAAGTTTAGAGGTGGGTCAAAAAGTTCAAAGTTCAAAAAATCTAACCGAACCAAACTCGAGTAAAAAGTTTGAACTTGGTCGAATTTTTTTTTTTTTTTTTTGCTTATTTACGTTTTTAAGAAACTGTTTCGTCGGCACTCCCTTCTTTAATATTTCCGGTGCAAGTTCGGAGCACAGGTTCGGGTACGGATTCGACATTAAAACTATAAGTCGGGTCCGATTACATCTACCCGGTATCACAGTACATACAGTGGACTGAAGCCCGGAATAGGGAAATCTAGGTCGCCACGACCGCGATATTAGCCATAGGCAAAAGAGTTCGGGCGTTTGATCTCGAACTGCATACGGCTCGGTTCAAAAAATTACGAATTACTTACAAAAAAATTGAGACTTGTTTGGAAACGATAGAAGCATTATTTAAAATTTCGGGTGCTGGAAGGACGTCCTTCTGGCACCCGGAAACCAAAATTGAATTATCTGGGGCCCCAATGAAGTTACAAATTCTGAATTTATGGTTACAAAAAATTACGAATTACTTACAAAAAAATGAGACGATTTTTGGTTCAAAATTTTAGGGTGCGGGTGCTATGAGTACTGACCTGTTCGGTTCGACACCTAAATTTCCAGTCGGGCTCACCTCTAGTCGAGTTAAAAAATTCAAAATTGTGTATTCAGAGTTTACTCGAGAATTGTGTACTATACACTATATATATATATTATAGACGGGTAGGTACTAGAGATCAGTCCGGGCCGGTATTTTCTAGCCCGGCCCGGCCCAGACAATTTTGTTTTGCGATCCGGCCTGGTCCGGCCCGATATTAAAATAAAATTTCTAGACCCGGCCCGGCCCAGCCCATCTACTTTTGCGACCCAACCCAGCCCGGTCCGGTATTAAAAAAAAAATTCTAGGCCCAGCCCGGCCCAAACCCGGATTCCGGTCCGGTCCGACCCGGGACCGGACTGATCTCTAGTAGTCACAGAAGCCATCCGGGGAAAACCATTCTAAAAAATCAGTTGTACCTAATACCTATATCGATTATCGGCCGACAACAAATAAAATAAATGTCATCCCGCTTTTATATCACAATCATTATATTATTGTATTTAATTATAACTACTAATACTCACTACT
>JAIPRL010013406.1:0-10600 GCA_025469235.1 Pemphigus obesinymphae
AATAGTAAAATAATATGCAAAGTTGAACATTTAAAATGATAAGTTCTCTTTCTATAATTTTAGGTTCTCAATTTAATTTTAAAATTTATATTGTATATGATAATTTGTAATTCTGTTTTTTATTTTTCATTTAGCTTTATATTTATATTGTAAATGCTTTAATGATATATTGGTGTGGTTAAGACTTTATAACCCTTTGACCACTACGATTTTTTTTTTATGCGTGTACACTGTGTGAATATATGTGTATTATAATAATATGTACACTTCTATATAATATGGTCGGGTAGAAGTTATTGGGTAAAAAAAATAGAGAAAAAAAAGAAAAAAGATCAAAGAGCTTTTGGTAGGAAATTTAGTGCAAGTTGGTAGTAGGATTTTAAAGCTTAAAAAGGAAAACTGCTAAAAATAACAGAAAATTTGTATAAATCAGAAAATAATATTATTACAATGAACTTCGTTCAAAATCGTTTTTAAAATTCAATGATTTTATCTTTGTTTTAAAATCTAAAATAATAATACCACACTATCCAGTATTTTTGTCTGTATCTGGACTGCTTCTTAATAATGATTTTATTCTTAAAAATAATAAATTCAACTTTTAAAAAACCGTCCAGATGTAGGTCCCTTAATTCGGTCCTCGGACTAGATAATATAATATTATTATTATTTTAATATTGAATAATAAATATGAATATTGCGTTTTAAAAACGGTTCTGAGCAGTTCGATTTTATATTATTTTCGGACTTAGGTATAACAATTTTTTGTTATTTTCTGTAGTTTTCCTTTACGCTTAAAAGAACACGTCGTATCTATACATTTTCAATAAAAAAAACTTGCATTTGTATTTTTCATTTTTATCAACTTACAGACATATTAGAAATACGAAATAAAAAATAAACTATAGCTAATAACATTATCAAGTACCCTGGCGTAGTCATTTTATTTTGATATATATTGATTTTTTCAAGATTTAGGTATGATCATTTAAGAAAAAATCAAAAAAATATATTTTTTTAACAACTTATAAAACGCGTAAAAATGCACATATCAAAAATCAGCTACGTAGGCTGCTAGATAATTTTGTTCTCTATAATTTATTTTTATTTAATTTTTCTAGGATATTCTCAAGTTGGTAAAAATAAAAATGCGTATACGTGTTTTTTTAAA
Source organism: Pemphigus obesinymphae (assembly GCA_025469235.1). Classification (NCBI taxonomy): domain Eukaryota; kingdom Metazoa; phylum Arthropoda; class Insecta; order Hemiptera; family Aphididae; genus Pemphigus; species Pemphigus obesinymphae. The sequence continues at coordinate 1,172 of JAIPRL010013406.1, forward strand.
ACAAATATCGTGATTACACGATAATAAAAAATTATGATGATACAAGACTATTTTTAATTACTTTAGAAATATATTTAAATACTTTTAAGTTATTGGATATTTATTTTTATTAAAATTTCTTAAAAATTGCCTATACCCCTCAGAAACAGTGCTTACGATGCACTTCTAAGAAAACTACTGAGAAACGAAAATTAACTTTACTAAAATACCAACTACAACAAATTACCTATCAAAAAAATGTTTATCCAAAAACTTCTACTTAACTATTTCTACCCGAAAATTTTTACATATATGCTGTGTCACATTTAAAATTTTGTTATACCCTAGGTGTACAATAAAATTTTGGTGCTCTCCGTAAAAAAATGCGTTTTTATAATAATGTGTAGTAATATTATTCAGTTTTTTAAAATTTGCTGCCCTTCAAAACGTGATGCCCGTTGCAATTATTTCCCCCCTAGTTCTCCTAAATACGCTACTATATGTATATGTATATACAGTGTGTTAAAATTTAATAATAACAAAAAATATTTTAGACGGATGCTCCTAAATCTGATCCAGGTTTCTTTCATTGGATTGAGGACATTAAGATACATTTTAATCGATTAATTTAAACTTCTGTAACTCGGTCGACTATTTATATTTAAACTTTAGAATCGGTTGATAGGTTTAAATTACTTTAAAAAATTTACCTTATATTCAAATCCTGTGTAAAAAAATAGGAGGGGGTTACCATTAAAAACATTAATTGAGTACAATCGTTTCAAACGCATTATACAAAAAACTTTTTTAGGATGTTACTTAATCAATTTTCGATACTAGATGCAGATAGGACACTGACAAACCCAAAATTTTCTGAGTTACAGTAATTTAAAATTGAGTTTTGAAAGTTGTAAACTGCTGTAACTTAATTATGGTTTAATACATCAAAATTACTTTAAAAAATTCTATTTGCCAGAATCTTGTATCAAAAATAACCGTTGATATTTAAAAAAATTGGTTTTACTAAGTAGGCACAAAAAAAAATGGTAAAAATTAAATTTATTAATGTGCTATTCTATCTAATGAAAAACACCTAATCATATTTAAGGTCTCCGGATCAAAATATAAATATTTCAAGTTATCATTAAATTTGAACACACTATATACGTACAAAGATTAAAGAATCAAATTTCTGAAAATTGGTCAAAATTTTTTTACATTTCATCACAATATATAGTGTTATAGTAAATATTCAGTGTATTAAGTCTGGTATTATTATATTACGATTAATAAAAAATTTTTGGAGTTTTTATATACCTACGTTTAAGAAAACTATTGGGAAAATCAATTATAATATCTCTAAATAGGTAGTTTACCAACTGTATAGAATGAATTAATTTGTTGTCAGAAAGCTATTAAAACAAATTTCCTATTCGATATCTTCTATCAGAGAGAGTGTACACTGTACATATTATAATTTATAATAGATTCTAAAAATTGTGTGACATTTTATAACGATGTGTTTATATTTATTTATTTTTATTTGTTTTGTATATACACGGGTAAAATTTGTCAGTTAAATGAGTTTTTAGAGTAAGAATTTTTTGATAAAAAAAATGCATTATATTTGGTATACTTAAAAGTGGTCATTTTTTGATTTTCTTAGTAGATTTCATAAGCGCAAAGAAAAAGTAGGTACCAAAAATAAGAGAACATTTTTATAAATCGGAAAATATAGTATTACACCCAACTTCGTTTAGAATCGTTTTTCAAATGTATTGAATTATCTTTGCTTACAAATCTAAAATAATAATAAAAATAGAATAATTTCCAATAATTATACTTGGACGACGTTTTTAATGTTCTAATTAACATTTATTAAAGCAGGTATTAGGCGTATACATATTATCAAAATTCAGAAATACTATATGATTTTGTATATAATATTTATAATATATGGAACGAAATTATTTTTTCATCGATTATTATATAAAATTTTAAATGAAACTTTTAAAACGATATCTTATAAGTAGTTAATTTTATAATATAATTTAAATAATGTTTGTCTAAGTATAATATGTATTCTGCAGTTGTTCAAGCTATTTCTCGTATAAATAAAAACAATTTAAAAAACAATAATTAATTGAGTAAAATATAAACTTTATTAAGATTATTAATTTAAGTAGGTATAATAAATAAAATAATATGTTTAAACGTTTTCTTTCTAACTATAAGAAGTTAATATGATGGATACAAATTTTAAAAATGTGCAAGAAAAAAAACAAATAAATAAATACACAAAATATAATCGTCATTTACTAGTAGACGTAGACGTCGAGCAGAAACCGGTTTACACCTAAGCTCTAGGAAAACCGGTTATCAGACGTCAATATTTATATTTTTTTTCATCGTATAATTCATTTTTTATGTATATGTAATATTTATATTGTATACATGTAAACATCAAAGTTCAGTCACTGAATATTGACTATTTATATCTACTGCAATATGATATAAAAAAATATATTGATTTAAAATATACATATATACCTATTATGTGATTTAAATACATGTATATGTAAATACAATTATGATACACGAATCATTTGGAATAGTTTATACTTTATAATATATATATATATTAACTATAGTCATAAACTAAAACTAAATACTATAAAGATTTATGTTTCTGTAATAAGTTTTTATCTAAATTAAAAAAATACATAAGTCATAATACTAATAAAATGTTAATTTAAAAATATATTTTGTAGAATTTAGAAAGATAAAGAGGTAGACTATGATCGCAATATTACTTATATTAATATTGCGATAGGTACCTACCTAATTGTGTAATTTTAGGTTTCTATACGAAGTTTAGAATCCTCATATCCCCTATGTCCGCCTGTCTTTATAATTTGTTAGCATAGTAACCAGTGGTGCATTGGTAAAAAAGTATGCGCCATTCTAAAAAAATTTATGTCCCAAAAACTTTTTTCTCGCTTTGCTTGGAAATCATTCAGTCTATGTTTCAAACTTTCAACTTTCAAGTATTTTTACTATATTTTTATGTTCGAAGTGTAACGAAGAAGCTATTAATTTTACAATTGTGTTTTGTTTTCTGTGAGCATCTTTTAGATAGAAGGAATTGTGTAAGCGTTTTTTGGACAAAGAGTTTATTTGATGGAATTTCCATTCTAGTTGGTACTTAAAAGTTTATATAGGTAATTTTTAAATTTTTCCAGTAGTTTTATTAAGTGTAAAGGAACTTACCAAAAATTGTTATAAATTGGAAAGTTATAATGCCAGAAACTTGAAATTTACAATAATTATTTACTATAGCACTATACATGATTAAAATATCAAAATTTTACTTATTGACCATTTTTCAGTAATCTTTATATCATTTTCGAGTATGATTTTTATGTATGTAGGTATAAACTTTATAGATATGAGTCATTTAAATAATAATATTATTAATTATTGTATGTAATGGTTTTTTGTATATTAAGCAATTATTTCATTAGGTGTCTACATGTTATAATAAATTATATGATAATATAAATATATAAATATTATTAAAAAGTATAAAAAAAACTTTTACATAAATCGTAACATTGAAACTCTCAAAAGTAAAAAATAAAAGACAGTATACGGCGTATACCCCCGTATACGCCTCAATACACCACTGATAGTAACTATAAAGAGATTATTGATTTGTCAATTGATATAATATATTATATTTTCTTTCATAGCGTAATAAAAACTTGGAAACCACTTGTTCGAAAAGTGTGCTTTTCTTAACATGTTTTTTTTTTCATTGAAAGTATAATATATTATCTTAATAATTTAGTATACCTACCTGCTAGTATACCTACATTGATATTTAATAAAACAATAAAACATACTTTTTACATTATTCATTAGATTTAAAATTCTATTACTAAACCGTGCCGATACCTATAAGTACAAATATATACATATGTATATATATATATAGAACCCGTCCAGTTCATTTGCGCCCTCATGTGATATCATACGTCTTACAAGATCAGGGGTTCAAAAATATTAATTGAACAATGTGTGATATCTACAATGTACGACTTTTATATTACCATGGATATTATTGGGTAATCAGTATTTTTTCGGGAGTATTCTATAGAAATAACATCAAAAAAAGTATGTAGGCAACATAGCTGTACTTCCGCAATTTTAATAACCCCTACAAATTTAAAAATGTAATGGTCACCAAAGGTGCAAATGAACTGAACGAGTGATACCTATATCATAAATATACTATTGTATTTCATAAATCATAATAAAAGTTATTTTTTATTTATTTAGTTAAACGTATCTAAATATTTTGCAAGCAAAATATATTTCCAATTCATTTTTTATTAGTAATATACAGTTATTCGAGATTTATCAGTAAAAAGTATTGTATTATAGATAAATATCAGATAGGTATTATATAAATTGAAGGCTGTGATCGAAAAGGAGGTTTAGAGAAACTTAAGCAGCTAATCCTTACCAAGAAAAAAAATAGCAGTAGGTAAAAATACCACTAAATGCTTAAAGTTGTTTAAATTTGTTTTATTATTTTAATGGGAATAAAATATTTTATGGCTAATATCATTCACGACAAGAAAAATATGATAATTAGCGGTACATCATTCCCATACAAGAAAATTTATAAAGGTACATGGAAGTTACCAAATGGGGAAACGATCAATCAGATAGATCATGTGCTCATCCAAAAGAGATTCCGCTTATGTAATTTAGACATACGTAGCTATAGAGGAACGAACCGTGACAACTGTTACAAGGCCAGAAACGACTGGAGAACAGAAAAAATGTGCCTTATAACTTGAAGCTTTTGAAATATCAAAAAATAATGTTGAAGACAATTGCGGACCATTTTCCTCCACTGTCAATTTTCCTTTTAATTTAAACTGATTTTTGAAGGAAAACGGATTGGATACCAACAAGTTCAAATGAAGTGATAATTATACCATTATACCATTACATAAAATGGGAGATAAAACAATTTGTGAAAATTACAGAGGTATTTCATTATTAAACTCAGTTTGAAGATTTTGGTGGACCGATTAGTGCCATACGTGGAAGAAAATCTTGGGGTTTACCGATGCGGTTTTTGGAAAGGAAGGTGTCGTCAACGATAGAACAGCTGTCAGTAATTGGCCAAATAATAGAGAAAAAATACGAATACAGGCCAAATAATTTGTAGTTATTTAATGACTTCAAGAAAGCATATGCCAGTGTTCATCAAGAGAGTCTTTATAATAATGGATTTGGGATTCTAAAGAAGCTGATAAAATTAAACAAAATGTATATGGAGTATAATATCAAGTAAGAGTGGAGAATACAGGTGCTTGGGTTTGTAGACGATTTAAAAATTTTGATTAATTCGTTAAATTATACCAAAAGAGCAGCTCAAATTTTAGAACAAGCAGCCGATAAAATAGGACTAAAAATCAAAGATAATGAAACTTTTAGAGAATGAAGATAGTACAGATGATGTTGATGAAGTTGTAGTTTTTGAAAAAGTCATTGAGTTTCAGTATCTAGAAGTCATGTTGAGTGTCAAGAGAGATTGGAATAAGGAAAAAGAAGGCTTGAAGGGCATCATTCGGTCAAAGTAAGTTTTCAAAATCAAAATGTTTCTAAAAAAAAAAACAAAAGCAAGGTTATACACGGTGATAATAAGACCCGTTATGGATACGAAATATGGACGACCACTAGTAACACAGAAAGAAGATTAAGAACGTTTGAGAATAAAATATGGATAACAATTGGCAGCTTTATTTATGATAACAGAATAGGTACGTAGGGAAGATTAAAGTTTAATTAGGAGCTTCAGGAAGAGTTGGGATTGGCATAAGTCAGCAGCTTTATAAGTGGTCAACGAATTCAATGATTTGGCCATGCAATATGCAGCAATTAAAAGAAGATGGTTAGAGCAGTGCTGGAATGGAAACCTACGGGGAAGAAACCTGAGTGGCGTAGAAAGAGATGGTTGGATAAAGTGGAAGATATTAAAAAAATAGGAGTGCTAGAATGGAAAACGCTAGTTTAGAACACAAAAGTGGAGGAATATCGTGATAGTGACGAAAACTTTTAGAGAGTAGTAAATACCAGCAAAAGAAGAAGCAAACTTTTTATGTTAAGGTTTTGATAATGTATAGTACTGTTTCATTATCATAACTACCTATTGACATAGCTATTGTTAGTAATCAATAATAATGATGCCTAATAAATAAAAAATAAATAATGATAATAAGTATTTTTAATTTTTAAGAAAAACTGTGTGTCAAGTGGTCGAAACGTGTATGACTTCCAGGTAGTAAATGAGGTAGTCAACGAGATTTTTCTTGCTGGTGGTGTGTGGTCTCTGGTGCAAGCCGGCTATCGTTCTGAGTAATTACCAAACCCGTCTAACAATTTGGTAGCTATGCTTGTAGCTATCAAGAACCATTTTTAACTCTCCTGATATGTGAAGGTTCATAAGTTAATATAAGAATGTTAAGTTTGGGAAGTAAGAGGATGTAAAACTGTTAGTTTATTTATTTAATTACACCGAAAATCTTCGACCTCTAATACGTAAAGGTGCAAACCTGAGCAAGTTTGAGAGTTTGGGAAATAAGAGGATGTAATAATTGTTAATAGGCGGTATAATCGTCGTGGTTCGACCCCTATTATTCTAAAACTAATATATGTAATATTACAATCGTTTTACTGGTCAACAACCGTTGTTAGACCTCGACCGCTATATATGGCCTCGACCTTAGTTGGTAATCAAGGCACGTTAACGTAACCAAATTTTATGTGGGGAAAGGGTTCGCTATTTTTATAAGTTACTGAAGACCTTCAAGTATTAATAAATACCTATACAAATTTAATTATAGTAATATTTTTTTTATGTTTTATATTATTTGTTATTATTTATCTACCCAATCAATAATCAAAAATTGTGTATAATAGAATGTATATGTACCTATTATACTATGTTAGAATAATTATGTAAGAAATATCGAGCGGAATTTTGTCCTCATGAAACCTCTCGTATACGCGTTTGTAAACTTTCAGATTTATGTTGTTGTCCAATAAGATAATTAGACGTCTCCTTTATTACAAATATCATTGGCCTACAAAAACTGGTAAATGATTATGTTATGTAATATAGGAATCATGTAACATGTAATGGGTAGGTATTTATTATTTAATTAATAATTTAGAAACAAATATACTGTATATTAAGATCTGTAATGTATTATGGTGGTCAAGTACCATGAAGGTCAGGTTATTTTTTTTTTAATGTTTAGCTTTAACGGAAATGAATTTTTTAAAACAACAATCGAATTTCTAAGATGTCTGTGACTGGCAGACCGAAACTATTTGTTTCTTACTATTTTTCCCTGCATTGTATTAAGTGTTTGTTGGGTGGTAATTATTGTCTTAATGTTTTTAGCTCATTTTGGACACACTGGGTATATTCTGTAGGTTTCATGATATTTTTTGGGTCACGTCCAAAGCATAGAACTATATGTCCAAAGCACTATAATGATAAAAATATACACTGTATTAACATGCTATTAATAATTCGCAAACGAGCGCCAGAAAAACATTCAACTCATTCAAGTATTTAATTTTTTGTCATAAAATTTGACATGATATGAATCATTTCATGCTATTTCTTACAAGTTACGTGTTTAAAAAAAATTGAGTTAAAATAATTTTATTGAAATTGTATGTGAATGATTATAGGTTAGGTATAATTTATAACTTTTTTTAATTAAATAAGGAAACAAATAGTTTAATAGACAATCATTTGTCTACTATTATTTATATTATATATTTAAATTAGTGTTATGGCTTAGGAGTATATTAACTTTATAATATTTAGTATACTTAATAGTAAATTTTTAATTTAATGATAATAGATAATTGATTAGCATTTATTTTGTAAATTAGAAATATACATAATAATTATAAAATATAGAATATTTTCAATTGGGTAGATGTTAATAATAAATAAGCACTGGGTTGTTATTGCTCTGCCTGCCTGCATCACATTGTAAACAACTTTTAATCTAACGCAAGGGCTGGCTGGAATACATACTCAAGATAGATTTCGAAAGGTTGTTTAGCTTAGCTAAAGGGAAAAATAAAGAGAAAAAGTAACTAGCAGACATTTTATTTTAATATTATTTAGCAGATTTTGTGTACCTAGTGGAGAAATTACTTCATGAAGAAGATGCATTTAGATCTACTTTAAAAAAATTTGTTTATTTGAGTTTTGGATTTCATCATAATTGTTATGCTTTGTATATTTTATTAATCAAAATTTGAATTGTACAATTATGTAGGTCTACATTAATGACCGACTTACATGGTCAATATTTTTTTGTTAATAATAATAAGCACAATATCTACTTTCAATAAATAGTGAATAATATTTACCATAGATATTTGATATTTATTTTATATAGATACCTACTTAACTATATCCTGATAATATAATATACTACAGAAGTAATGACCATTAAATATGCCATGTTATAGATTACAATTTTGACATAGAGGTAATCGATTTTTTACGGTACAATGATGGGACAATTACAAATCTAACAAATATAAATATAATAAACTAATAAATTCTTACTATTATATTGAACTTTCTATTTATATTATTGAAAATAGAAATATTAAATTTCTTTTCATATTTACTGGTTATTTCTTTAAATATTTTTTGGGTTAAGTTTTATCAAATATATTTCAATACAAGACAATGTAATATTTAAAGTCACGGAATGTTTAATGATTCTCATGATTTTACATTTATTTATACATATGCACATAATGATTTTTTGATAGTTGACCTTGATTTTTTTCATTTACGAAGTGTCATAATTATTATTAAGGCGTAGCCATTAACCATTCACAAATCATGTCCTTGGCAAGTCTATTATCCTCCAAAAAATTACTCAAGGTGACACACCCACGTAACTGTTATATGTTATTAAATAGTAAAATACTTATATAAATTTTTTATCCAATTATTTACATAAATCAAATGCATAATATTTAAATTTTTTAATATCATACTATATATAAATGCAAAAATTCCAAATCACAAAAATTAAAGTTATATATTCAAAATAAAATCATATACCTAATTATATATTTGTACAAATGTAGGTACCTATTTAGTATATAGTATTTTGTATAGGTATTATATTGACTTACTTGAAATATTACATTGATTGAAATTTGGGGAAAATCGCAAATTTATTGAATGTATATATAATTTAAAAAAAGCCGGTCAGTAGGTTGTGGAAGCACTTCGCTCGTCGGGTGTCAGTATTGGTGGATGCACTTCGCTACTGGGCAGGGTACTTTTGGTGGATGTATTGAATTTGAAAGCAATGATAA
>JAIPRL010013407.1:0-10600 GCA_025469235.1 Pemphigus obesinymphae
GTATGGAACGGAATGTTGGGCAGTAGGTAGAAAGATAGAACAGAGAATGAGTGTAGCTGAGATGAGAATGTTAAGGTGGATGAGTGGAGTTACTAGAGAGGATAAAATAAGGAATGAGTATATCAGAAGTAGTATATATAGGGGTAGCTTCGATAGTAAACAAAATGAGAGAGAATAGATTAAGATGGCTCGGGCATGTATTAAGGAGGGAAGAGACTGAAGCAGTAAGATTAGTATAAGGGAAATGCATGTTGTTGGTAAGAGGGGGAGGGGAAGACCGAAAAAGAGATAGGGGGATGTAAGGGCGAGTGATATGAGGAAGGTAGGAGTAAGTGAAGAAGATGCGGGGGATAGAGTTAAGTGGAAGTGTAGGACCAGGGTGGCCGACCCCAAATAGTTGGGAGAGAAGGCGAAGGAGAAGAAGAAGACAACAATAATTATAGTTATAGATTACTAGTTAAAAATGAAGTCGGGACTAAACTTGTCTAGATTCTTTAGTATTCTATGTATAGGATAATTTTGTACATATGAAGTGTGATGATGAGGAAGTTGGAAAAGACAGTGGATCTTGCGTTATGAGTGTGAACACGAAATGAGACTAAGGATAGGCGATTCAAGGGAGCCATTAAGAAGGGATGTTATGAAGGAATGCTCGTATTCGATTCGACGGGAAGATAAGAATGGAAGTCGAAGAGTTGATCGAATAAAGGAATAGTCGTGTTGAGGATGATCAATTTTTTAAAGGAAGACAGCATAAAATTAAAATCTATTTTTAGACTCGTTTTATTCGGAGCACATTACGGGATAGGTGGATTGCCGAACTACCACCCCATACTCTATAATGGATCAAACCAGAGAAAAACAAATCACACGAAGACAATAGATGGAAGAGAAATTTGTCGTGTTGCGCTTTATGAATCCTCTGATTTTAAGGGCTCTACCAATTATATTATTTATATGAAATTCAAAGGAAAGAGTAGGGGAGAAATAGATACCTAGGTCTTTAATAAGGGTGATGCCGTTAACTATGGTGCCATCGATAGTACAGGAGTGAGAGATAGGAGACCGATTGCAAGAGAAGGACATAACGTGACATTTGCTGATATTAAATTGTTTTACCCAGTCGCAGAAGGTATGGATATCAGATTTAAGGAGAAAGTAGTAGAAAGGAGATGAAATGTTGAGAAATAGTTTCATGTCGTCAGCGAATAGAAGTACTTTGGCAAATGAGAGGAAATCAGAAAGTGAGTTGACAAAGAGGATGAATAGTAGAGAGCTAAGGTTGCCATCTTGAGGAATGTCAGAAGGTGTAATACAAAGATCAGAGAGTAAGCCATTTGATGGACAAAAATTGCCTTCTGGAGTTAAGCTAAGATGCTAGCCAAGATAGAAGAGGATCACCAATACCAATATGATTAAAAATCTTGATGAGAGTGCAGTGTTTAACTGTGTCAAAAGCTTTTTGAAGTCCATAAATATTGTATTCACTTAAGAACCGACTTCTATGTTATCAAGAATGTAAGTTGAGAAGATTAAACTACTTATAACGGTTGACTTTCTATATCGAAACCCATGCTGACTATCACTTACAATATGATTAATATTTCTTTTGACAGACGAGTAGAGAAAGGATTAAAAAAGTTTAGCTACATGAGGAAGAATAGATATTGGCCTATAATTAGAAACGTCAGAAGGGTCAACAGATTTGAGAATATGGATAATAGAGCAGGTTTTCCAAACAGGAAAAACTCCTTCGTTAAGGGAACGTTGAAAAAGAAGAAAGAGAGGATAAGCTTAGGAATTACAACAATGATATAGTAACTAGTAAGCAAGCAAAAATATTATCAGGACCATCAGAATGATTGTTTTTTAATAAATCAAGATAGGAGAAGACATTAGAGCATGAAAAGGAGCAGTTTAATTGAAGATTGTAAGAATAATTTTTGCAGGGTTTAGTGACGGTATGGGACGTAAGAGAAGTAAGTGATGGTAAAATACGAGTATGTACCCAGGAGTATAACGAATTAATTTTTGAGAAGGGTAGTGTGCTTAATTTAGCCGACTGGATTGATATTTTTTTTTTGTAATAAAAGGTCATCAACTTCTTTCTATTTTCCGACTGGACTCATTTTACCGATTTAGGTGTATTTTCAGAACTGAAGACCTTAACGACTTAGTCGACTGAGGCAACATAAGGGGGACAAGTTAAAAAGATGATAATCATTGTAAAACCTCCACTCTCCACTCAAAAATGGTAAATTAATTCTGAAGAAAACTTCACCACGAATTCAGATCAGTTTCAGAATCCTTATCACATCACTGGATTGACCGGGACATTGGAAAGTCTAAATAGCTATGTTACATGTGACAGAAAAAAACAGAAAATTGCTACTTACAATTCCCTTAAATGATTAATTTTATTGGCATTAGATAAGACTATATCATACCAAGAATATTTTTATTATAATTATTAATTTTAGTATGAAAAAGTTTTACTGAAAGAAATAGTACATAAGTATCTCAGGAGTATAAATAGGTTCCTAGTTTAGGCGTTATAAATTATAAGATTCTACCCAGAGTTAACAGTACACTTTTATTAACATGATACGTCATATATTATGGAACTTCTTCGTAAAACCATTTTTTATTTTTTTATTTTATTTTTTTGTTTATTTTGTAAATTTATTGTTTACAAAATAATAAATTTAACGTATTATTTACGTTTATTTTGTAAACAATTACTATATTAGTGATTATAAAATATAAATAATAGTTTATATTGTTTAAACAAATAGAACTTTATCTAAACGTTTGTATCATCTCTGTTTCAATAGGATGAGTAAAAACTAAAAAGTCGTAAGAACGTTTAAATTTTAATAAACGCTCTCGTGAACAATTAAAAAAAAATAAAATATGAATCTTGTTTTACATAATAAGTCGGCGATACATAATTTATTACGTTTATTGGGTTCGTTTAAAAATAAAAAATAAATAATCAAATATCTATCAAAAAACGAACATATTATTTTTTAATATGACAATCCAAATATATTTTCAGGCAAAGTTTAACACACCTGAGGTCGTTTAATTTACTGTTTTACTTAAAATGTAATTATAAAATATAGTTGTGTGTTCATATTATATGCGTATTGCGTTTAAATACTTTTAAGTGGTTTTAAGACATAAATTGCAGGAAATATTATAATTTATGCATAATATTTACAGCGTCATGATATAAATTACTATTAAACATATTAGACTTAATATCTACATAATATATACGTGCATGTTTATACATTTGTCTTGTCTAGTGTTATTTATAGTAACATGAAATTTGGAAATTTCTTCGTATGCACTATCGTGCACATTCCACAATAATACGAGTAATCACAATGGTGGCAACTTCTGACATTTTTTACTCATACATATTTTGTCGTCTATATCTAACGAATAGTGTATTTGGGACAATTAAATTTATTGAAAAATATACACATTTTTAACATTTCTGATTGATAAGTTATTCGATAATGATCAGAATATGCATGATGTTGTTCCTGTAAATCAGAGGTGTCTACGTCGGTCCTGGGCTACGCCGTATCGACGTTGCTATTTTTAAACGAAGATGTTCTAATACCGGTGTATTATTAGTAGCACTGATATCATGGAACAATTAAGTTAAAAACTAACTTTTTCTTCCATAGTGTCTACCCCTTATTGCTTATCAGAATATTGTCTGAAGATTTTTTTACTTCGTCCAAACGCGATCCATTTAGTTGTAGATATAATACGAGTAATCTAATATATGCGAAAAATAGATCAAGTAAATAAAGTACACGTGCAACTCGTGCAAAATAATGTATAAAATAAACGTATATGAATAATACATTTTTTTTTAATTTTACCATTTTAACTTGGAACCCAATGGTTGCAAACGAGATGTTTTATATATATATATATATATATATATAATTGTATCGGAACCAGTTGCTTAATTTTATATCAAACCAGCTACTGAGATACATGCTCAATTTATCGATTATATTTTTTTTAAAAATACGAAACTTAATAATACTAACTTGATAACAGTATCAGCTGTGGAATGCATATTATACGTAAAAATGTAATTAAACTTTCAATGTGATTTATATCGATAAATATCGTTAAATCTTTTAACGAAGAAAAGTATATATATATATATATTAATTACAAATATTTTTTTTTACAAAATTATTATTATTATTTATTTTTACTGAAAATAATGCGCTTATTTCATTGAGTTATTATCAAAACGTGATTTATGCAATATATTTTCGTTTTGTCCGACGAATAATATTATGTTTAAAGTTTAACTCTGAGTTCTATACACATATATATGAATATAAGTACTTGTGTAAAAAAAAAATGAAAAAATTTGCCCTTTAAAAAATATATGAATATATATTTTTGGTAATCCAAATTATTATAAAGTATCGGATCACGACTATGCCACCCCCTAACTTATTAAGTGTTCTCTAGTATATCTATATTTTATGTAGATATTATTATTTCAATGATACAGATAATAATATATTCCAAATTAAACAAGGATGAACATAAATTTAATCTACTGGTAAATTAACAATAATATTACAAGCGACAATATGCAGGTATTGTATAACTGATATTTCAAAGTACACAATATCCTTATTCTTGAGTTATTAGTTATTCCTTTATTAATAAGTCAAAAAAATTATCGACTGTACGTATATAGTAATTAATTTAATTCAAGTTATTAATATGTACATTTTCTATTGTTATTTAAAAGTTCGCATCTCTAATTTATGTATCATTAGGGCCCTATTTTTGTTGACTTGATTCGTCACTGGAATACAATCAGCTCTGTTCATTAGATGAAAATTCATTTTGTAACGAACTTTTTTTTGTTTTCATTAGCGAAACGTTGTATAGGTATTAACATCGGTTCTTTAATTTGAAATATCTTTTTTCTAATTGCGTTTGTATGGAGTATGAAAAAGTGTATGGTTAAATTTGCGTTAATATTTATGTATAAATAAACATGCTGAAGATAAATTGATTTGAGAATCCCTAGTTTTTAAACTATTCGTTAAATTATAATTATTCTCGTCCCGAATTTTATAAATAAATAAATTCAAGAACTCACGCTACCTCATACAATAAGTAAATATCGTATATAATTAATTATTGTACTTTTAATGGCATGTATTTATTTAACGGATTCAACATTTTGAAGTAAAAAAATCCACAGTTTATTTTATTTGTGACGCGTGATCCATTTCTAAATGTCACTTTTTAAAATTCTGAGCAAAAAAAACGAATATATTGGTTTTACAATGATATGTTTTTGTTATGTCTTTACATTTATTATTATTTTTTTTTCCCCCGATAAAAAGGAGTATACCAAATGTTTTATACTTACCTTAGTTCCTATCTAATTCGTATAATTTAAAGAGGTTATTTTTCAATTTTCCCAATAGCTTTTCGACGTGTAAAGAAAACCAACTGTAAAGAAAAGTACCTACACATATTTTGTCTGCATTTTTATACTACCAGTTAGTAATAAAAAATGATGCGAGTTTGAATCCATATTATTAAAACATACTGAATATATTACTATTAGGTATATATAACTAAATGTAATAGTAAAAGTTTTTGTCTGGTATACAACCAGTTAATTTATTTAATTTATCTTATTATGTACTATAACAATACTAGCCATATAAATGATATCTATCGATATCAATAGTAAATAGCTAGGCTTTATCGATATTATAATATTATTACGTTTTTCATAGAATAGAAAATAATCAGAGATATTATTCGAATAATTCAATATATTTTACAATACGAGTGCATAATTTTAAAAATAAAATAGAATTTCATCAAATATTTCCATATAGAAATGTATTTGAATAAAAAATAATCTAGATAAAAAAAAAATAGGTTGGCATTAAAAATTATACTAATCTATTATACAAATCGCTGAATATTTTATTGGTGTTTGTTAAAACATTTATTTAAACATCAACAATCACTGAGTTAATGTAAATATTATAACTAAATAAACTGTCTTTAACGATTTTGTTATTATTTATTGCACACCATTTACTATACGAATAATATAGTATATATGCGACCAAACTTAATAATATCCATAAATTATTGTGAAGTAAACTATAAACTTATAAGTAAGTTATTTTTCAGTAAAAAAAAAATAAAAAATGTATGGAATTTTCGTAACGTGCAATAATGTAAAGTATACAATAATTTAAATATTTATTGTTCCTTATCTAAAGGACTAATAAATTCATTTTGATTCAATGTAGGTATTTAAAATTTATACATTTATCATTTTGTAAAATATTATGTAAATTTTTTTTAATTCTGCCCATAATAATTTTTTATAAAATATTGATTTTTGATTCTAGGGGATCCTACAGTAACTCCGAATTTTTTCTCGTAATAAATACGCCACTGGTGTCAAAACATAACATACCAATTAATCATATTTTCAAGTCAAACGACGATGATCAGTTGGTGAGATTAGAACTAGTAGATAGAAATTGTCATTATTTTTAAAATATATTTATTTGTAAAGGCAAAGTATTCATCAATATTATTTCAAACCCCATCAATATTATTTCAAACCCTTTGGATAAAATATTTACATTTCTCTAATTATTTGTCAATAGTATAATATGGTTTACTTATCCCTTTTATTTCATATTCAGCATTTCAAATGTAATTATTATATATTTGATAACGTACAAATATTATTGCAAGATTTAACAATATTAACTATTGTTTTTACTTGATTTAAGCTCATTACACTCTAATTATGACAAAAGGGTGCGCTCTACTGATTGTTAATAAAGTTATAGTAGGTAATTATTAATTTTATGTCAAATAATTATCATTATGAAATCAGTGATATCCACTATATCAAAATTTTAATGTAAAACTAAAGTTATATGCGAACATATTTTCAGATCGACAATGTTAAAAAAACTACCTTTTAAGACTTTATGTATTATTTAAATTTACGGTATAAACATTTTAGCCTTAAAACGAATGTTTCTTTTGAAAATCTAACCAAGATAAACCACACTTATAGGATTTAAAAATATATTTTCTGATTTCATCTCGCACAAATAATAAAATTATTTCATTTGGAAACTCATCTTCGGAAATAATCGTCTTCTACTCACTGTCAGTTATATTTACCAGCATCATATTCGTGGTATAGGTAATCCCATAAAAAACGCCAATATATCTTTTTTTTTATTAAGTTGACGACTCTAAAACTTTCAAATATAATATTCGCTATTGTTTCGATTGTGAACAGCTGACAGCTGTTGATCCGGACATTTGAAATTTTACGATTGGATTTTAGCAATGCTGCAATAAACTGAAAACAAGCCTAAAATCTACATAAAATAGCGATTTCTTATATAGACTTTGACATTTCGCGGATTGCTTGAAGGTAATATTTTACACCAAATATGATCCATTTGTTTGTATAAGGACGCCATCATTCATATATGACGATTGAATAACAAAACGTCAACAATTATAATTTAGAAAAAAAATATTTAGAGAACTTTAAATTTTTGAAGAAATTAATTTATTGATACTTTGAGTAGATAAAATACAAATGGTCTATATCTATGTAAAATGTAGGTTGGTAAAATCTTTGACGTCAAAAGATTTTCTTGTTTATATTCGGTTCATAACTTTGAAGTCAAGAAGCGTGTTTTCGCGATTAACCAAATACAATTTGGTTACTGAATTCTATAAACAATCAGTTTTAGTTATAATAATTTATACGGAATGGTTATTATGTTGGTTATAGATAAAACAAAATAACATAACCTGGTTTATCGCGATAATACCCCTAATATTTTCCAGTTTAAAATAATATCGATCAAATTTATGAACATTCAACGTAGTGATTAAACAACGCAAGACCAAGACCGAGATTATATCAATGCCTTAGTCTTGGTCTTGATCTTATTCTGGTCAACTCAGTCTTGGTAGTGGAGCCTCAATATTTATATTGCTTTTGATTTTGTTGACGCCATCTAAGTCTTTATCTTGTTGACTCAGTCTTGATATTGCATACAACATTCTTTCAGTTTTTTTTTTTTATTAAATTTATAAATAAGGATAGATAACTTTGGACATATTCAAAATCTATGTATTCTTCATTCATATTTAAGTAGTAAAAAAAGTTATCTCAAAAATCGTTGACGATATTGATAGAGACAAACAAAAACAGTATATCTATGTAGTTGGTTGTTTTCGATAACACCGAACTTTCGTGAATATTTGGGAAATAATCGATCACCGTACATTTACTCGTATTTTCGGTAATCTTCTCCGGAAATAATACAACAGGACATTGTTGATCGCGTTGCGAAAACTGTAGTGTTGTGAACAGAGTGTACGCAAAGAATAAAATATTACAACAAGATGTCTAAAATATATTTAATTAATTTATCGTTAAAAATACGAATATTTTATCGCAGAACAAGTATTGCGTAAAAGTCTGGGAATTTCGAGAAAGCTTTACTTCTTGTCTTACCGGTAATAATAAAATCTTGGCCGCGGCCTTGCATTTACTGCAAGACCGAGACCCAACCAGTTGCTTGTCACTATAGTTCAAGACGTTAAAATTCCACGTCTTCAAAATCCATATCGTCTGTAAACCTCGTCACTATAAGGTTTGAGAATTCGTCGGTTATTTGAAAGTCTCCGGTAACGTCAATGACGTTATCAATAACGTAATCAATTGACAATCAGCACATCGACAGATAACACAATATTCAGTCGTTTCAGTGTAACCAACACGACAGAACGACAATAACGTCCAATGACGGACGATTTATAGAGACGCGCCCCGTACTAATATGCGTATACGGGCATACATTAAGTATTATTATGGGACTTTTGGGCACACTGTTAACAGTAAACGGGTCATTTGAGCGTGCGATGAAATCTATTATGCGTGGTGAGTGCCAAACGGTTTAATGTCGTCGTGCGCGCGTTACACTGTATATTATATCCTAAACGCATGAATGTACACCAGAAACTAAAGGCAGCATAATGCTATTAAATGCGCGCTAAATATAAGCAAAACGTTATACCATAATATAAACGATAAAAGTTATAGTGAACCGTTAACGTTTTCAAATCTCGTCTATGTTTATCATCACTCATCGCGTACAGACTACGACGACGGGAAGGTATAACGCGATATTGTATTATAAATTTTTCGACATTTATATCATATACATACCGCCGTATGATATATATATATATATATACGAGTATATATATATATATATTGTTTGCTAGGCATTCCGTAAACTATATATAATACTTTGTAGTTTTCACGATGGTGTTTGCTATAAGCGAAAAGCGAATTACTGTCACAACTCGGCGAAAATTTCAATAGAATTCCGTATGTATAGGTGGGTGGGTAAAACTTTTTAGCGAGATAAATGTGTTCCGCCGAAATATTGCAAAATTATATATATTATCGCATTTCGCGTTGTAAATTGGCATTAAAACATATTATTACGGTTTACAACGAAACGATAAACAATTTTACCAAAATATTCACCCGACGGATAAATTTCGTTTCGTTCCCCGTATCCGTGACGATATTACAATATTGTAGCCGCAGTGCTCGGAACGGATTTCCGGTTCGTAATATTAGCCTTTTGCGTCCGTTCCGGTTGCTAAAAATTAATATTTAAGAATTCTGGACAGTAAAAAATATTTAGTTATTAAAAAAAAAAAAAAAAAATGGAAAGTACGTATGTTCTTTCTATTAATATTATGCCACTGTAATTTCATGATATATCGAGAACAATAATAATTATTAAATAGCAATCAAAGATATTTCCCTCTATTTCTTGTCACCGTTGTTCTGATCAAATTGTTTAATTTTGAGGGAAAACTGAATAGCAAATAGTGTTTCAGTCGTTATAAATTCAAACCCGTTATATTTACTGGAAAAAAATTCAAATAATTGGATTGATATTTATAGTTGTTAATTGGTTTATGAGCGAAAGGAAAAACTTTATTTTACAAATAAAAAGACATATGGGTATACTACATTTATAGCGTTCCGGTTCGTAAAATTTTCCATTTCGAGCACTGATTGTAGGTATTATTATTATTATTATTATTATTTATCAAAACTAAATTCAATAAAATATATATATTTATTTACTCATATTTAAATAAATTGTAAACGGAAATAGAATATCATTTATCGCATAACAATTTTTAACGACATTTATCGGAAGAATGTTAAAATTTCGAAAAACGTACCTAATGGTCGGGACAAAAACCGGGAAGATTACGATTGCCTATGTATAGGTACCTAATTTAGAGCAACAATGTCGTTGTTTACGAGCTAATGATTTATTTTCAACATTGTTTTGTACAGTGGTTGAATTGGAAAAAAAAATAAGGACGGACTCTGAGCTTAGTTCAAAAATCAGCGTTCCGGGACATATTAGAGAAAAAGTAAGCCGTGGAGGACTTCGTCCCCCACACCCCCTATCCAAAG